>RJWJ010005289.1:5279-59607 GCA_004363605.1 Indri indri
AAAAAAAAAAAAAAAAAAAAAAAAAAAAAGGTGTGGGGAGAGGGAACCTTTTGTTACAGTATTGGCTTTTGAAATCATGCTAATATTCTGCATATTCAAAAATAAAATTAAACCAATGAAGACGGGGAGAAAAAAAATCTTAAATTGAATGCAAAAAACCAAACCAATTCAACTGTGTTTCAAATGACCATCGTAACTAAACTAAAGTGGGAGGGAGTGGTGGAAAGAGGTCTAATACAAGTATTAGGTCGTTAAATATAAAATGTCTAATTTTGAGTCAAAAGTTTAATTTATTATATCTCAAATAAGAAGCAGTACAATTATCGAAGTATGCTCCTCAACTATTGACAGTTTTGCCATCTTAACAGTAGCTTGTTTATGCCAGCAGCGAAGAAGCCTGGAGAGTGAGTAGCAATGAAATCACAAAAGGTGTTTTCCACAGCTTCTTGAGAACTGAATATTTTTCTTTGCAAGAAGTGGTCCAAAACCTGGAAGAAGTGGTAGACAGTTGGTGCAAGGTCTGGTGAATACAGTGGATGACAGAGACTTTCCAAGTCCAGCCTCTGTAGCTTGAGCAGCATTGTTTTTTTAAACATGTGATCTTGCAAAAGGATTAGCCTGTCTCTATTGACCAATCTCTGCTGCTTAATCGCAAGGATCCTCATCATTTTGTACAATTGGTTGCAGTAGATATCCACTGTAATTGACTGACCAAATTTCATGAAGCTATAGTGGATAATACCAGTGCTGGACTACCAAATAGACATCATTAGCTTTTTTGGATGAATATTTGGTTTTGGACTGTGTTTTGGCACTTCATCTTTATCCAATCATTATGCTGAATGCTTGAAAATTGCCAAAAAGAATCTATTTTTCATCACACATAACAACATAGTATAGAACTGGTTTGCCTTTATGTTGTAACAGCAAACAAAGGCAAGTTTTGAGATGATTTCTCTTCTGATGCTCGTTTAATTCATGTAGTACCCATCTGCTCAGCTTCTTTACCTTGCCAATTTCTTTCAAATGGCCCGATATTGTTGGAATGGTAATGTCAAACCTTGCTGCTAATTCACACATAGGTTGCGATGGATTCGCTTCTACTACAGCTTTCAGCTCATTATCGACCTTGGTCTCAGGTCACCCACATGGCTTGCTTTCAAAATTAAAATCACCAGAATGGAACTTCTCAAACCACTGATGTACTGTGTGTTCATTAGCCACATCCTTTCCAAACACTTCTGTGATATTTCAAGCTGCCTGCACTGCACTGGTTCCATGACGGTACTCACATTCAAAAATAACACAAATTTTTGACTTATCCATGGTTTCACAAAAATGGCTCTAAAAAAAATGTGAAAGATAATCAGTCACAAACCAAAATGTGCATTTGAAAGACTGAGGATGTATCGTCACAATAGGAAAAAAAAAAAAGTGTCAAAGTGAAATGTCAGAGATATCAACCATCAAACTTAGTACTTAAGGAAATTGCACATTTCATACTTAATGACCCAATACTTTTCACTATATGCTCTCAGTCTAAAAGGGAAAAAGGTGCAAACAAATCTTGAACTGTAAGTAAACCCAAACTGAAGAACATTAAAAAAAAAAAAATAACTGGCCCATATTCTTCAAAAATGTGAATACAATGAAAGACAAAGAAAAGCTAAAAACTATTCCAGGTTAAAGGAGATTAAAGAGACATATCAACTAAACATAACACACAATCTTGGACTGGATCGTTTCTTGGAAGGGAAAAAATGCTTTAAGGGACATCATTGGGACAGTTAACAAAAGGGGAATATAATAATTGTAAATTAAAGTATTAGAATACAACTACAGATTAGAAAAAAGTATGGTAACGATGTTAAAGTTCTTGAATTTGATAAATGTACTGGAGTTATTTAACCTTATTCTTAGGAAATATACAGTGCTATATGAAGAGATAAATGGTCATAATGAACATAACCTTCCCTCAAAGAGTTCACTGCCAGGCACAGTGGCTCATGCCTATAATCCCAGCACTTTCGGGAGGCTAAGGTCGGAGGATCGCTTGAGGCCAGGAGATGGAGACCAGCCTGGGCAACATAGTGAGACTCTGTGTCTACGAAAAAATTTTTAAAAAAATTAGCTGGGTGTGGTGGCACGCATCTATAGTCCCAGCTACTCAGAAGGCTGAGGCAAGAGGATTGCCTGAGCCCAGGAGTTCGAGGCTGCAGTGTAGTGAGCTTTGATTGCACCACTGCACTCCAGCCTGGGTGACAGAGCGAGATCCTGTCTCTTAAAAAAAATAAATCAATAAAAAGAAAGAAAATTAACTAAGTAATATCATATATAGTATTAGATAGATATATTTATACATACAGAGAATGCCTCAAAGGAGCTGAGGTTTTCACAGATAAATTATTGCCTGGAGCAGCAATAGAAGAGCAACATCTACTCTACTCCCTGGCTCTGGCCCTAAGATATGTGTGTATAATAGAAAAACAAAGCCTCTGATTGAAGGCTGTGAAAGTACCTCAGCACCTCAGGGGACATTCAGATATCAACTAAGGCAAAAACAAAGAAAATATCCAGAAGAAGGATATGGGTAGTTTGTTGGTAACACAGAGTAAAGGTTTAGAGGGAGGGAAAGAGTCAGGACTGGGCTAGAACAGATTTCCAAAACAGAAGATTAGAATCTGGGTGATCAAATATGACATGAGGGGGGGAAAGTTAAAAAGGAATTCAAAATAGGTGGGAATCAATACTGGTAATCTTCAGGCGGGCATTGAGGACTTGCCCAAGGTCTCTAAAGCTCTGCTCTGCAGTGTAAGAATTCCTAGAGGATCTCCTCTAGGAAGTTTTTCTAACTCTCCTCTACCAGGTAGTTAGACACTCTTTATCTGTGACCCTCTAATACCCTAATGCCTATATATAATTTAACCTATATTCAATAAATATTGGTTAATTGAATTAATGATTCACCATAACCTGAGTAGACCAGACATGAGAAAAATAAATTGACAATCAACTTAATAAAGAAATGACATAGCAGAGTTTAATTTCTGAAAAGGTTTCTGAAATATTTAAAATAAGGAATCGGTTTAAGATTCGAAGAATGCAAAATGGAGAATTGTTTCCAGTTTATTTTGGTGAAAGAAATATGCTTACTGTACAACAAGTTGCTGGCACACAGTTCCATTCTCTGTTATCAGTTCATTCAGTTTTAATTCAAGGTGAACTTTACCCTATAACGACAAAAAAAATTACAAACTGAGTCTTGTATTTTACTGACAAAATATTAAAGGTACATACACACTTTTTCAGATGGTACTCATATTTAATTATCCACTGACCACTAGTACACAGCTCTGTCTACAGAAAGTACTTGTTGAATGACTAATAGCTAAAAACATAGATCAAAGTTCTAAAAGATAAACAAATGCTTACTTCAAACATGGTATTCAAATTGAAGAATTTTATGCCCAGTTCAATAAATATTTACGTATCTCAATTATCGTAGATTAAAAGGAAAGATAACACATTTTAGGAAATTTTGAAATAAAATCAAATGATAAAATGTAGGATGCATTTTTCATAAAAGATAAACCAACAATAAGGACAGAGGTGGTATCATTAAAAGATAGGAAAATCATACAATTCTAAAACAATAAATTTAAAACTAAGTTAAAGTTAGTAAAGACGCGATTTGTCAATATTTGCTTTTATCAAACATTAAAAATTTATGGAATATCTACTATGTTAGGAGGCACTGTGGGAGTGGGTAGGAATCCACAGATGTCTAAGACACAGTTGCTATTTACTAGAAGCTTACAATCTAGTTGGGAAGACAATAAACAAAAGATAACAATATATAGCCAAGACTATTTATGGGAAGACGTGATACTGAAAGTAAAGGTGCACTTTTTTAAACAGCCATTAATAGATGGATTTTTAAAAATTCAGTAGTATACGTTTAAAGGAATTCAAACTATCAACTTCTCCACAAACAAAGGCTTAGGATAATATAATCTAGAGCTTGATATTTCTATCCTGCTACTGGAGATGAGCAATTCTAAACTGGTTAGGAGCAATTCTAAACTGGTTAAGAATCAGTGCTGGATTGTTTCCACCCAGCTGACAGGACAAATTCCCATGGTGCCAAGTGGAGATTTCAGGGGTGATGTCTAGGGGCTGATGATGTGAGTGATTCCATCAGAGGTAGAAAAGTTCATTCTGTAGTCACTGTTCCTTTTTGGAACAACCCCCTTTCAGACATTCTTTCACAGAAATCTAACCTGAATTATCCTCACTATTTTATGGGCACTTGTCATACAAGAACAAATCTGAGGTCCACTAGCTCTACACAGTTCAGGGTTAGATAGGTAGTAAATAACTAGTAACAAATACTGATAGATTTTAACACAAAAGTCTGTATGAGAAAGCTAAGCTCTAAATTAACAAAGGCATCAGTGGTAGCAAAATGAGAAGTTAGGTGGAGCTGTAACTAAATTAAGTAAATCTTCCACTAAAAATCTAGGTACAGATATTTGTAAAATTATATATAATTTATAAACTATATCTTTCATTATTCCTGCATTTAATATTCACAAACTCTACTATTCAAGAGTGACTATGACAGTCCATCATATGCAGTAATTTGCAATTTATTACTCAACTAGAAGTTGGAATGTTTTCTGTCATGCCAGCATTTATGTGTAACTTGGCTAGCAAGGGAGCCTAGCCAACTGCACAAACATTTGTATCTCAAAACAGTTTTACTATTTTAACATGTATGCATTTTATGATAGAAATTGTATGCTAACAAGGTACTCCCAACTGTCTCTCAGAAAATGTCTAGGATCTACTCCAGTTCCAAAACAATTAAAAAATTAAAATATAGTAGAAAAATGTATAATCATTTTATTTACAACTAAAATCACAGTACTGTATCAAGTCAAGCCTAGAAACAAAAAGATATTTAATGGGATTCTACCAGGAATCGTTATCACTGAGTCAGAGCCTACCTAATATGTTCATTACTCCCACTGACTGGTAAACAGAACATTCCTTTGGTATTAGTCAACAATAACATAATTGGATATTAACCTGTTCAAGAAAAGAGTGGGGAGACAACAGGCACACACAAGACACATACTATTAGGGTAAAACACTAAAATTAAAAGGCATTATGACTTAAAATAAAAAAATTATAATTTCTAAACTGTAAAACACTACACCTCACTGTGTATTTTAACATGGAAATATGTACATGATACTTAGCAAAAAAAAAAATAGGGCACATAATAATTTGTAAAAATAAAAAATACATGTATAAAATTACTTCAAGGCCACCTACTGAAATATTGATAGAAGTTACCTTTGGTTGATGGGATTTCAGATTTCCTTTTCTTTTTTGCTCTAGATTTTCAAAGTTTATACTACCAATCTAAACTTTCAAGGTTTCTACAGTTTTCAAAGCTTCTACTCCTACTATTGCTTTTATAAAGAAAAATAAAGTTTAAAATTATTTGAGCTGCTTTTCAGTTACAAACCTCAAATCTGTGACCATTTTAGTAACATTATTTAGTCTTCCCAACTATTTTCACATAAAAGTTCAGTTTTACTTATATCTGTATCTATCATTTTATACATTTAGATTGTAGCAAAACAAGTATTTTTTTTGGGGGGGGGAGGGGCAGTTATGAGTCCAGTTACATTTCCTAGCCTCCTCTGAGGCCACGGATGGCTATATGATACAGTTCTGGCCCATGAGATAGAAACAGAAGTTGCTGACGGGGGGGGGGGGGGCATCATTAACTTTCTCTAGAGGAAAAAAACTATGGCTCAGAGCCTCAAATTATCTCCAATATATTTCATATTTCAGTGTCTAGCATTCCATCAAAAATTACTGAGCATGCCAGAAGACTGAAAACAAAGAAGAAAAAAATGGCAAAAGCAGATTTACAGAAGATGCAGACGTTGGAATTAAGTGTAGGGTTTGAAACAGCTATCTTAAAATTTTTTAAGATTAAAAAAACTAAATGAAAAATCTATCAGATAACTGGAAATTATAAAATAAATCAAATGAAAAACTTAGAACTAAGTAATAAACCAAAATAAAAATGTATGTAACAGCAGAATAGCCACAGCTGAAAAGAGGATTGGTGAAATGGGATGCGTGTCAGTCAGTAGAAAATATCCACAATGAACCATAGAGAAGGAAAGAACACAAACAATACATGAGACATAGTAAATTGGCCTGTTATTCAAGTAACTGAAATCCCAGCAGAGAAGAAAAAGAAAGAACTGGGTAGAAATAAAAGTAGATGGAGTGATAATTGCCTGGAATTTTCTAAAACCAATGAAAGACATCAAACCACAGATTCAAGAATTCCTAGTGACACAAAAGTAGAATAAATATAAAGAAAGCCACACCTAGGCACGGCATAGTAAAACGGCCGAAAATAGAAGATAAAGAGAAAATCCCAAATGCAACTAGAGAAAATAGACATTACCTACAAAAAAAGCACCAATAAGACTCTCTCACAAGGAACTATATCTGATGATGAACATGCAATGTGATTTGGTCCACAACTGCTTTCTTATTATTCAATCTCCTAAGGAAGGTTCAATGACAGTATACTTTTCATGTATGTCAGAAAATATTGGAAGATCAGATATCTTGCACCGTATTGTATACTTTTAATTAAAAATAAACCATATTGGCTGTTCCAATGGTGGTGGGTTATCAGAACTTATTATAACAACATTAGTGTCACTAAAGTTGGTATACGAACCTCCAGTGCTAAATTTGACTGGCTTAAAAAAAAAACCAAATTCTTGGAAGGTATTATTCTATATGAATTTTATACCACTGATTATGTTATGCTGATAATATGCAATTATAATATCACATTTCTTTGTATTAAGGACAATTTTGGGGAACTTACAATATTCTGGTACTGTATGAAGGTTTAGTATTTTATATGCTATTTCAATTAATTTTATAAAAAATTCACACAGAAATACCTGTGATTATTTCAGTTTTATATTTCATATATTCTTGGTATCATATAGAAGATACCATGTAAATTTCTGCATACAGTTTGAGAAACTCAAATGAATACTGTGGGCAAAACATAATGCATGCACTTAAAACCCTCTAAAATTTTTTTGTTCTTATCATAAAACCACTAAATTTTAACTACCATTTCCACATAAAAGAAATCAGTATGCTTCAACTGGTGAAAAATTTTTTTATAGGCATACTTTAGAGATATTGTGGGTTTGCTTCCAGACTACTGCAATAAACCAAGTATCACAATAAAGCAAGTTACACAAATTTTTTGGTTCCCCTGTGCATATAGCTTAAGTTTACACTACACTGTAGTCTATTAAGTGTGTAACAGTATTATATCTTTAAAAAACCAATGAACATGTCTGAATTAAAAGTATGAACGTATCTTAATAAAAAGTATGTTACTGCTAAAAAATGCTGATACAGAGACATAAAGTGAGCATATGCTGTTGGAAAAATGGGGCAAGCCTGCTCTATGCAGGGTTGCCACAAACCTTCAATATGTAACAAACACAGAATCTGCAAAGCACAATAAAACAAGGTATGCTTGTCTACGAGGGGGGAAAACTCAGCTCTGTATTTCTGAGAGATGTTTTTATTTACAGAAACTACCTCTGTAAATAATTTGAAGACAATTACCTGTCAGATGAAAAACAAGATACAGGCTTTATTTAATATCTCTTATATTAATGACAATTCTTTTTGGAGAGATTTTTCTAGCTCATTCCTGTTACTTCACATACAAAAATTTACACAGGGAGTTTTTAAAAATCAACCCGCAACAATGAATCATGGTTTTGCATTCGTTATGTCTTAATCAGACATGTTTTTAAAAAAACCTGGTATATGTATTATTAGCTGTAATTGTTGAATTTCTTTTAAAATGACTATTCAAACAGGTAAGGCAGAAGATACATGTTTTTAAAAAAACCTCTAAAATAATCAATAACTTATGGCATGATCCAGAAATTCAAGATAAGCTTGTTGGTAAAGACTTATTAACTAACTAATTGCATCAAATAGGCCATGATTGACAATACATCTGGATTTACTGCTTGGACAAGTTGTGTGAGACAAACACCCTTAATTAATGAGAGCAGCAACTTCTCCATATGGGAGATTTGGTTTTAATCGGTCTTATGTAAAACATGCTTTTTTAAAATCTTAGTACCTAAGAAAATAAGAAAGGAAAAATACTTAGTTTCTTGTCAGTTCCAGGACCTAATTACTAGTAGCATGGCTGCATATCAGTGAAGCCAAAAGAGGATTTACAGAAGGTACTAGCACAATCCACATTAACTTTACCTATGTGGCATAGAATATGGAGAAAGAATATCAAATGAAGTACAGTGATAACCAGGACCATACCAGGACCAGAAACTAAGCAAGAGAATGCTTCAAATGGAAGGAGTGGTCACCAGTATCAAAAGCTGCTAAAAGGTCAAGTAAAAAGAGGACTGAAAAATGTCCACTAGACTTAATGGCATAATGTCATTGGTAACAGGAGCCATTTGTGTTCTTCCTCTGACCCACTGTAGAGTCTGAAAACAGATTAAAGTAAGTTGAGAAGAGAATGGTTCAACCTAGAAAACTGCAGAATAGCAAAAGGTAGAATCAAGACAAAAAATAAAAATAAGTTTAAAATGGTAGAAAAATGCACTCTGATATATTACTAATAATATCTTACACTGTTAGAAATAAAACTGAAAATAATTATTAACATTATTGACAGGAAGAATAAAGCACTGACAGCAACAATAAAGAGCTGTCTCTGGGAGACAGTTCAAGGTAAGAGGTTATAGTTCTTGAAAATTTTTCAACTGTTTTTGTATAAAACCCATCTTATTAATATTATTAGGATCTTTTCTTTTGAGGGCTAAATTACATTTCTGCATGTTATTCCCTAGAACTTCACAACCAAAGGGGACCTGTTATACTTAAGTTCTCATTTCACAGATGAAGATCTTCAGGTAACAATAGGTTAGTACCTATTTGGGGTACAAATGCCAATTAGTGGTAGAGCTAGGAAATCAAACATCTCCCCTTCTGAGGTAGAGATGCCAATCATTTCCTCTACCCCAACCCCTTCCTTAGGGAACATGACTACTGAAAGCTCCAAAATGAACTGCCTTACAGTGACTTTTCCTCCAACCATATCAAATTAGACTGCAGTGGACACCTGACCCAAGTTTAGCCAAATTTTCTGAATTGTGGTAGAAAACTGAGTCAGATCTTAGAGGATAAGAAGGCTGTACGGTCACATAGACTGAAAGACTGGTGTGGTATTTTTAGCTGTCAACAAGAAACTGGGGTATATTTACAAGAGAGAAGCAGAGGAAGAGACATGTAGTCTCATCAGACATACAAATAATCATTAAATGGTGTTTCTTTCCTTTTCATTTTGCAAACCGAATAGTTTTTAAAATGAGGGGGAAAGATAGAGAGAAAACATTAACTATTCACTTTGCAAAACGAAAGGGAAAGAAAAAAACACTATCTAAACAGCATTTATACTCACTAAGCACAGCGAGCATGAGTAAGAAAAAAATGAATCAGTGGGTCTCAGTGCCTCTTGCAGTACCTAGTGTTACACTGAGTGCAGATCTACAGTTTAAACATACAGTATATATTTTTCATTCACCATGGCCTAAAAAGCAAGCCAACCATTTTATGTGGCAATCAACCAAAACAAACCACCCAATACTTCAGTGTACTTTATGAGAAATTAAAGTCTTTTCAAAAATAACGTTTATTTATATGAATTTTATCACCTGTTATAAAAACCTAACCTCCACTTAAAATGCAGCTCCTCTGCAAATGCCTGACAACTTTCTAGCTCACACTGGCCATGGTAAATGAAGTTCCTATAATTACATTCCAAGCTCCTTAGAAACTTACCAATGTGCCCTCCCTTTTTCTTTGCGCTAATTTGTGTAGGCTTCTGTTCCTTATACTTAGATGTTACTAAAGTGATCCTCCTAACCTGTTGAAGCCTTTTTATGACTAATAGTACAGAATAGTGAAAGGTGGTAAAACACTGTAGTTAGGAGTTTTAGAATCAGACAGATCTCTTTTGGATTCATGGTTCTACCTCTTAGTAGTTCTGTGACTTTGGAGAAGTCATTTAACCTCTGTGAACCCCATTTGCTTTATTGGTAAAATGGAGGTAATACTACCTACCTCGTAATGCTGTTTTAAAGATTAAATGACATAATGTACATTAAGTACTTAGGATTGTGCTTGGTATATACTGTTATAATAACTGACAGTATTTATTAGATTGAGTTCCTGCTGAACTCAATGTGTCACACGGTTTTCTCCTATTGCCCCCATCAATTGCTCTTATATTTTATGATATTTTTGTAAAATTTTATAAAATTTATGGCAGTGAACAAATTTATTAACAAAGTAGGATTTGTATGAACCATGGGCTCCTGTTTTATCTTTTCTAGACTCCCAAAGTTAATTTAGTATTCCCAGATCAGTTTGGGGCTAGACAACAATATTCCCAATGGTACCATTAACCTGACATTAACCAGCAATTAACCTGAAAGTGTTATGCATCCCTCCCACCCCCTAAAGTACTCTTCCTTCTAAAATCTGTATTAAATAGTAAGTAAATCTTACTAATTAAGTATCATTTAAGACAAAAGAGCTGTAAAGGTTAGTAACTCCTGGTCATGAAAATAACTTGTACCAAATTTTAAAATGCCACTATTATATCTAATAGGTAAATGCTGCTTCCAAAATTTTCATGCTTCAGAGATAAGTTTTATATATATAAACACCATCAAATAAAAGCCTGTGTGCCCATATTAATCTTTAATATCGTCAAGAATTATATAAAGAGTATTCTATATAGATTTCTATTTTTTGAGAGCTGGAACCCTTAAATCCTTTAGGAAATTTATACTGGTCATAAACAAATAAATCTTTAAATAATCCTCAAATTTTATTTTAGACCAAATTTTTCAAAGCCTTTTCCTATCTTTTTGTTAAACCTATTAAAAAGGAAAACTAGTACTTTAATCTAAAACTTTCATATCTTCTTTTTAATAAAGGCACTTTAGGGACCACCAGATTAACTGGTGGTAAACAGACAATATTTTACATTTGTATAGCAATTAGCGACTTTTAAAGTATTAAGGTTATTTTACTTAATTTTCACAACTGTATGAATCAAACATGGCAACTTTTATTCCCATTTTATAGAAATGAAATTCAAGGTCAGTTAAGCAACCATATATGAAAACTAGAACCTACATTTTTTGACTTCTAATTTAAACCCTTTCCACCTCCTCACATTGCCTCTCACATGGATCATTTACAATAACGTATAATTAAGATCTGAATAATAGTTATGGCCCAAAGTAGATAAAACAGGTAAAGTATTAGCTATATTTTGTAGTTAAGAAGGAGTTTTAGTACACAAATATTTAAATTTTGAGAATTTAATCATTTAATCAAAGAGAATGCTTGAGAGGTTATGGGGAAATGGAGACGCAGGTGCTTTATTTGCAAATTATCTGTGGGTGTGGGTACAGCACTTTTTTCTTGTCTTAAACTTGTGTTTGAGCACAGTGGCAAATTATAACTTCTTTTAGAGAGGAAGAATCTTGCTTGCAATTATGCCCTCGGGAAATGGTTTCACAATCCTTACCATATTTTATAAATAAGCAGGGTTACAAAAAAAGATTCCCTTTAGATAGAAATAACAATTTCTAAGACAGAAAAACTCAGACTTCCCAGAAACAAATGGAAACTTTAGCTACATGGCTAAACATACGCGTATCTTTACTCATATACAGAATCTGTAAAAGGCCTATTATTTTGGCAACAAGAAAGAAGAGCTTAAAAAGAATAAGGATGATACCCTTTCAAATAAAAAGAGAGGTAAACAACAGGAAGGGTGGGTGTGGGAGTAAAGGCTCTGTATGGTGGGCTCAGGCATGGTTTAAATAAATAACATTTTCCCAAATCTAGTTTATTAGAGAACAAACAGAGTATCCTGATGAGAACAGATGAAATCAGACTTCTAGGGATTCTCCTCAGAGTTAATAAAACATATCTTTTCCCTTAAAACTTTTTACCCTCTAAAAAAAAAAATAATTTGTTACTGTGACTCAAATAGAAGAACTAAGGCAAGGAAAAAAAGTCCTCCCTAATATAATTTCCTCAAACACCCTCCACCACACACACACATACATGTGAGTATTCTTGAAATAATATAGCAAAGCCATTTCCTTCCAACTCTACATAACCCAAAGCTCTGTAATATTTGATGCCAGATTTTAAAATAAGGTATAATAAGCTCTAGCTACACAAACTAGTATAGTAGTTCATTTTTCACTCCTTTTCTCTGTGTGACAGTCTCTTGCATTACTTGAGCCTTGATATTTACCTGAACCTCTGAATTGGAGTCAACAGGCTGTAGTGAAAACCAAGTTTCTTTGCCGCTGTGGTTACATAAGTCTTCTTTTTTGATGGCTACTTTTCCTACAGAAAATAAGTAAAACAACATATGAAAACATTTTGTATAATCCTAACACTCATTAGCACTGTTATGTAATACTTTGTAGAAAACATTTTTAAATAATTTGTACCTATTGACATAAAAACCCATTTTTATAAAGCACTTTTCTACATTCGAAAAAATGAAAAAGTGTGTATTTCCCCTTACCTCTTGGCAGACCCTTCTCTGGGTCATTTTGAATCAGGCAATCAGACAAAAACTCCACTGTATTTACATGCAACTGCATTTTTTAATACTTATTCAGATTCACATTTTTACCCAGAGTACATTCAGTGTAAAAACCAATGTATGATGTTAGAGTAAACTGATCTTCCCAATTCTTTTAACACTATGAATAAACCACGTTTTTAAGAGTTTATAAGTTCCAATTAAGAGAAAAGAAAAAACAATACCATACATCATTAACTAAAGTGAAAACTGACTTGAAAATTATGGGAGATTAGAACAATTTTATTATTAAAAATTTGCTTTTATCAAAACATTGCAACCATTGATTACGGTGCTCCAATGCATATAAAAATTAAGGCAGTTCTCCAAAGAGTTTCTACCTCTCAGAGGAAGATACAGTACAATGCACACAGTAGTATGAGAGGAAGAAACAGGAATGTTCTTATTATAATAAAGTATTTGCCATGTTGGTACAAAGTATTTCCTTCCTCAATTCAAGTTTTAAGAAGTAGACAGAGTTTTGCATATGACTGACAATTTATTCCAGGATTCTATGCGAAAGCTTCAACAAAGGATATAGACTAAAGTTAAAGTAGTAACTTTAACTGCTTCAACTTTCTTTAAAGCAAGTAAACTTTTAGTCAAGTAAGAATTTTCATTTTAAGTGTTCTTATTGATACTTCATTTCCTTTCACTTATGACACACATTAGTCTTTCAGTTCCACATATGAAAACTTTAAGAAAATTTTAAAGAAATTTTTTGTCAAGATCCATAAACTTTTGTGTATCAAGTGAAAAAGAAAGGAATGATAGGAAAACAAACACAGAAAAACTGTACTTAAAATTTTATTCTGGAATTAGTGGTGATGATTGCACAGCTCTGTGAATATACTATAACCATTGCACCATACACTTTTTTCATTTTAAAAATATTTTATTTTAAAATAATTTCGAACTTAGAGAAAAGTTAGAAGAACAGTACACAAAATTTCCATATTCTCTACTCAGATTCCCTAATTGTTGATGTTTTACCATGTTTCTCTAATGTATATGATTCTTTTTCCGAACCACTGAAGAAAAAGTTGTGAACATGATATACATGTTAAAAGGGTGAATTTGATGCTATGTGAATTATATCTCAATAAAGCTGTTATTAAAAAAATTTAACCATATTACAGGTTTTGATAAGCCTATCTTCCCATATTTGACTTGGAACTCAAACTATAAAAATAATACATATGTGTGTAATTTTAAGGAAAATACTAAAATATATAGCTATATTTTTATTAGAGTGGGAACTGTATTAATAACACAACTCAAAGGAGGCCTACTGAAAATTCAACTACATATATTAATAAAGTTTAAAACATATAAAATTTTCAAATTCATTGGCTTTGTCAACAAATGTGAATCTTTCCAACTTTCTTTGAAATATTTTAAATGAAATCTAACGTGAAGATCAAAATTTTGTGTGAAGATATGGCATTTATAGTTCATTCGAATCATGTAGAAAATGGCACTAGGAAAACAATGTATTTCAGTTCTTTTTGGTTAAATTTAAGACAAAAATGGTAGAAACAGAAATTTTTCTAGTACTGAATATACAGATTAAATGTCAAATACAGAATTCAGGCACTGACTGGAACACCCAAATATTCCTTACATTACTGATAGAGTTTAGGTTAAGATACAAATCTTATAAATCTCTTGATAAGTTTTACCTATGCATGGTATCAAATTCCTGGCAAATCAATATAATGCCAGGGATGGCTTGGACACAAAATTATGACAAAGTATTCAATATTGTGTGCCGCAAATAATTATGATTATGATAATTCTATCAAGTAGTTCTAATTACCATGGATTTCACACCGAATATAACTAAAATGTTAAGGCAATGTGTAACAGAGTTTGACACTTTTTTTAAACAAATAATATATGTACATACAGAAATAGATGTATACATCCTATAGCTAAAGTTCTTACCTTTGGAAACCATTCCCCTCCCTTTAAGAATCTTTATAACTCTGTAGTTTTTATGTCTTCTCCCCAGAAAAAGGCGCAGATAATATCTGGCACATAATTTTAAGAGAATTTACAGTAAGTCATCAGTAGACTATACAGAAACTCATCGGTAGACTCCGGGTGAAAACCTCTATTTTACAATTTCTATAATTTTTAGTTTTGTACGTAATGTATGAATCTGCATATAGATGTCCACATGTGCATACATACGATATATACAAACATCACTGAAGCAAGCCTCAACCTTAAAAAGAGAGTTTTTTAAAAAGTTTATTTGGAAGTTTATTGTGTTGATCAATTCATTCCCTCATTTAACAAATAATTACAATGGCACTGTGGTCTAAATGGTGATCTGAATTCCAGTCTCCTCCAACCAAAGTCTATTTAACAATGCTTCTACAAACTAGACTAGGAATCTATCTGTCCTATTCATGACTTATAACTCAGATCACTGGAAATATATCTTCTCTGTCACAGGTGCCTTCCCAAAAGAGAATCCTCTCTCAGTCTCACAGGTAAAAAATTCCAGAAGTAAGCATCTGTTGCCTCCTATTCCATATCTCAAGTATCATGATACTCACTGTCACTAAAGAATTGAATGGTTCTTGTCCAATGAGAGGGAAACTCTTCACTGACTAGCTGCATAAGTAAGTCATTTGTTAAGAATAACCTGTAATTTTATTGGCAACTCTTATTCTTAGATTCCTTTTTAAGATATTGGTTTCTGATATGTAAATATTAGCTGCATGAGGCTAGCTGGTTTGGAGAAGTAGGGAAGGAGGAGTACATGATTCCCAGAAGCCAGAGAAACTGTTATATAAGGATGATAGAGGAAAGCTGGACATGGTGGTGCACACATGTAGTCACAGCTACCTGGGAGGCTATGGCAGGAGAATTGCGTGAACCTAGGAGTTCAATTCTAGCCTGGGCAGCTAGGCAAGACCACACGTTAAAAAACAATAATAATAAAATAAAAAAAGAATTAAAAATATTTGAAGTCATTAGGTAGGAGGATACCTACATGCCCAGCACTTTATTAGGCTATATAACATATGAAAAAGAAATATATGTCATCAGCTCTAGGAAATAAAACAGAGCAGTGGGAAGGGGGAAGAGAGACAGAGAATGAAAGAGAAAAAAAGGTAGGAGGGTGAATGGGAATGAAGTATGGGGGAAGGAAAAGAGAGGGACAGGAAAGGGAGGGACAAATTTTTGGAATACAAGACCCTCCAAAAACCCCCTCATAATTCTTATTTGTTGTTTTGAGTTTTCATTAAGCTGGCAGGTTTTCATTAACCTACCTATTAAAGGTAGGTAGCCTAATACAGTGGAAAGAGCATTGAATTGAAAGAAAAGGCAGCATTTACTGAACATCTTCCAGGTAGCAGACATTCTTACATATTTTCTTGTTTAATCTTCGTAACAATCTTGGAGACACACAGGGTATAATCACTATTTTACAGATGAAGAAAGTTGAATATTATTTAAAAACCTGCCCACCAACAAGTGCTGAAGCCAGATTTCAAAACTGAGGTATGTCTATTCATGTTCCTTCCAACACAAACACTAATTTGGCAACCTGTGTCAATTCTGTTACTTATTAGCTGTGTGATCGTGCGCGAATTACTTGAACTCTACATCTGATTTGCCTCCTCTGCATTAGAAATGACTACTAACTCTAATGATCTTAAAAACCTATTCTGTGCCCCTAATGTTCCCAAAGATTGTTTTAGTTTATGTTTACTATTTTATGCAAAGTTAACTAATTATTTCAATAGTCATGAAATCACCAACCTCGAGGAAAACAACCAGGAACAAACTTGCCAACAAATCATTTAAAGGCATTATTTCATTTCCCCACTGGCCTGACAAACTCACAGACAGAAAAAGAAAACATACACACACTAGATGCTGTATTAGTTCCTTAAAATCAGACAAGGAAAGGAAACACAAAAAGAAATGAAGGAACTGTGGGCACAGAAACCACCTTTGTTGGTCTCTAAGTAAAAAAAGTATTCTTAGCTTTGCAACACCATTTTAAAGCAGCATTTTCTTTCCATCAATAAATACTGTGTTACCATTGGGCCCCATTTTTAGATACAACACCCTCTTAGAAATTCCAACCTGAAACAGTTTACCAACTGGCAGAATCCTGATGGTTCTGTTCTTACTTGGGCACTAGTAGATAAGAATAGTGACGAGCTAATGCCTATGTGAAATGAAATAGAACAAAAGGACTGAACAAATTCTGACAGATAGCCAACAGCGGCAATTCAGAGCCAATGGTGACACTTGGAATCCTTAGTGTACAGGGTTTAGGTGCATGCATTTTGATCTCTGTGGTAGACTTCCAATAAAACATGCTTCCTGGTATCTATGCCATTGTGTGGTCCCCTTCAGCACTGACTCTAGCGTTGGCTAAATGACTTGCTTTTACCAATGAGACATCAACAAATGTGATACACTTGTGCAGTAGGGCTTGACTTCTTGGAACCAACCATGAGATCCTGTGGAGAGAGGGAGGTCCAGCTAATAGCCGGCACCAACCATCAGACATAGGAGTCAGACCATCCAGCCCCTCATCAATCTCCCAGATAGCTGCACATTAGTGACCCCAGGTGAGACTAGCAGAAAAACCACCCAGCTGAGCTCAGCCCAAACTGACAACCCATAGGATCATGAGCAAATATATGGTTACTGTATTAAGCCACTAAATACTAGAGTCATTCGTTATGTAGCAATAGCTAACTGATACAGTCCCTGTGCAGGCACCAAAGTGTAGTCATAGGCAATTTCTAAGCAGTGATTTGACTTAAGAGCTAAATGCCAGTAGAAATTAAAATTCAAAGAGTTGGAAAAGACATTAGCTATTTTAAACCCAGCCTTAAATTATAGGTAAATCAAGTCTAGAAAAGTGACTTGATAAAGGTCGCACGGATAGTTAATGAGTCATGACTGGAATTCAGGTCTCCAACAACCTAGTAAAATCCTCTTATCTCTACATGGATCTGAACCAAGGGGAAAGAAAAAAAAGCTGCCAAAATCTACTAAGACAGTCACAGATTATTTGTTTGAGCTCTGGATTCCCTTAAGGCCGGGTGCAGTGGCTCATGCCTGTAATCCCAGCACTCTGGGAGGCCAAGGCAGGAGGATCACTTGAGCTCAGGAGTTTGAGACCAGCCTGAGCAAGAGTGAGACCTGTCTCTACTAAAAATAGAAAAAATTAGCTGGGCATGGTGGCACTCGCTTGTAGTCCCAGCTACTTGGGAGGCTGAAGCAGGAGGATTGCTTGAGCCCAGGAGTTTGAGGTTGTAGTGAGATTTATCATGCCACTGCACTGTAGCCAGGGTGACAGAGCAAGACTCTGTCTCAAAAAAAAAAGAAAAGAAATTAAAAAAAACTTATTTAAGAAAACAAATTCTCATACCAACAATTATGGCTTTCTGACACCACTCCATAAAGAACTGAGTTTTACTAAAAATTATTTTATTTAAAATTGACTTTTACTTTAAAAATAAACAAAAAATAAAGGCAAATTTGGAAATCATAATTATAAACCTCAACTAAAGGGCCTTTTCAAGAAATACTATATGAAGACCATAATATGTGTAAAGGGACAATGAAAATTAGTAAACATTTTCTTAACAAGATATCATGATGGTCAAAGTTATATACTCTCTCAAGGGTTGCTAATAACTACCAGTAGTACCTATCCAATCCTTATCCTACTCTACCTCTCTAGTTGTTTAACATTAAAAGATCTCCTTGCCTTCTGTAATATTTATCTCTCCCATTTCTCTTCCTACCTTCCAGGTATGCCTTCTCAATCTTTGCTGAAGCTTCTTTTTCCCTGAAACCATCCTTATCTGCTGCCAGGTAATTTCATCCATTCCAGTACAAGCTTCGAGTATCACTTAATGCTAATAACTCTCAAATCTATGTCTCCAGTTCTTCTTTTCTCTAAGCTTCAGATCTATATTTCCAACTGTCAACCAAAATGTCCATTAAGATGTTCCCCAGGTAATACAAGTTTAATTTGCTTGAAATCAAAGTCATCCTTTCCCCTTCTAACTCCTCCTCTCAAAACTGAATGCTTCTCACTGTGTTCCTTATCTCAGTTAATGACAGCCACAGAAAAAACAAGACCATTTTTAACTCTCCCTCTTCTCACATTCCCTTTATTCCCTTGGTCCCTAAATTGTATTTGAAACCTCAACTGCATTTCCACTGCCACTTCCCTATTCATCTCATTTGATAACAGTCTCCTCTTCCATCACTGTGCCTCTAATTTCTCCCTGTTCTAAATCACCAACTTCCTATTGCCTACAACAGTAATTTCCAAACTATAAACTCAATGCATACAGATTACATATATAAAGTATAATATACAATATATGTATGTATGCATATATATACACATAGTTATATACAGTTACATATATTCTCAAAAGGTTCAAAACCAATGTCTCCAAATTCCTTAGCTTTTGGAACTTGGAATGGTTTCTAGGGTTCATCACAGCTTGGTTTCAATTTATACTCCCAACTTAACCTTCTATCACCCTCCTCCTTAGTAATTTATATACTCCAGCAGACACACCACAAACATAAGATTCACTTGTCCCCTCTGCTTCTGCCAATCCCTAACATCTTGAAACTGTTCTTCCTTTTCCTACCCTGGTAGTCTCTGTTAATCCCCTACCAAACAAAATTAGCTGTTCTCCCTTCAATGCCCCATGTACTTTGCTCATACACCCAGCACAGACCCTAATATAATGTATTAGTATGAGACCTCAAGTTTGCCTCTCTGACAGCATGGGTGCAACTTGAGTCTTACTCATCTGAAAATCTTAAAAGTCTCATCCTTTTTATGTCACATGGAAGTGTGTGGTAAATGTTTAATTGAACTGAAGATGAAGCCTGAGGTGTGATCCATAATTAAGGGTTTGCTAGCAACAGGAGAGTCTGCATATAAGTAAAGAAGTAGTCGGAAGGAGAAAGACATCTAAAAAAATACAACACCGTTAAAATATCTATTACTTGACCTTCAACAAGTTGAATAAGCAATCAAGACGGTCAAATGTGACACAGAGGCAGATGAGAATAAAAACTAAGAAAATGACTTTTGTTGGGAGAGAACAAGTATTTGGTATGTATATAGCTGACAAAAGTTAACATATTTAACAAATAAGAATGCTTTAGAATAAATAAAAGTTAGTAACTCCAACCAAAAGAAAAATGGGCACAGTAACTCCAACCAAAGAAAAACGAACAATTCACAGAAGAAAAATGTAAAGATCAATAAACACATGAAAAATTCCTCAAGTTTGCTAAAAATCAGAAAAAGACAAGTTAAAATAACATTATATTTTTGCCTATCATATTGGCAAATTTTTTTTCAATGATAATATCCAAGAATGGCCAGGGTGTGGTGAAATGGCCATGCCATCCTTGGGGAAATGAAAATTAGTACAATATTTCTGCAGGCCAATGTGGAAATATATAGAGGAAATCATAAAAATATTCATTCCCTTTGACCTAATTTTCACTTCCAGGAATTTATCCTAAGGAAAAAGAGACATGCAAAAATTTATGCAAAAGGATATTTGTTCATAGTAACACCATTTGGAATATCAAAAATTTGGAAACATAAATGTTCACCAACAAGGGAATGACTAAAATAATACATTTTTATATAAAGGATATTATATAAAAAATATTTTTGAAAAATATTAGTGACATGGGGAAAGGATCATTAGATGACATCATGTGAAAAAGGGAAAAAAGCCGAATAGTATAATGTAGTATTATAAATGCATGAAATAAAAAATATGAGCAGAAATATACCAAACTATTAACTGTAGTTATTCTGGTACAGAGTTATTACCAGTCACTAAGAACATGTAATAGTTTTATAATTAAGAAAAATACATTGTTTTAAAAGGTGATTTGATTTGCTTTAAAATGATGGTAGCAAACTTCAAAAAAGGTTTTTTAGAAAAATGTGGAAGCCAAATTACAGATACTTAAAAAGAAATAAGTAGTAAGCAGAGTATGGATATAGACCATTTGTTAAGGAGTTCAATAGCAAAAGCAGAGAAACATTAGAAGTTAGTTAAGAGGACAAAGTCAAATAAAGCTTAATTTTTAAGCTATAGGAGACTTGACAATGTTTCAAACCAGAAAGGAGATGGAGATGAGGAAATTCAAGACACCAAAAAAAGAGAGGACAATATAAATTAGACCTCTGCCTATTATTAAAATACAAAGATAATGTTACAAAGACCATGAATGTGACAAATAGGTGGCCAGTCAGCTTTGGTCTAGTCCTTGCCCACAGACTGCACCCCAGTATCAGACAATTATTTAAGAAATATATTTATTGATCACCAATACGGATAGAAAGAAAACTATAACTAGATTAGAGTGAATTATTACCTTCATTAGAAAAACCTCAAAAACAGATGTTCTTTAGAGGGATCAATACTGCAATCTTTGTATAAAATCACTATTTGAATCACTCAAATACTTATCCAACATTTACTAAATGTAAGGCACTCTGTGAGACATAGTCTCTGCCCTCATAAATATCACATTTAACTAGAGAATCTAGATATTAAACAAAGAACTAATGAACAAGCATACTGAGTACTATGGAAAGGGAACCATCAGGTAGTATGGAAACAAATGACACAGTGACTAGGGAATCAGTAAAGGCCTCCCTAAGGAAGTGTCATCTAAACTGAACATACAAATTAAAAAACAAATTCACAAATGAACATGAAGTCTAGATAAAGGATTAGAAATGTAGGGCATATATTATTCCTCAGTTTTTCAACACTTTATTGTATTTAAAGAAAGAATGAATAGAAACACCAATGTTGTGATTAAAGATAATTATAAATAGTACATACCTATGCGAAGGTCTCTTTGCAAAACATTCTTATCATAAACATAGAAAGACAAATACTGGAAAGTTCTTGGAATCTCAAAGTAAAATTCTTCACTGAAAAATGGGCTAAAGAGAAAAGGGGGGAAGCTCATTACTTCAAATAGTATCAAATAATTTAATAATAATTGGCCGATATCACTATTAATAATAATAGTATTACTACTCAATATCACTTTCGATAAAGTTGATGAAATTGTCAATTAAAACGCCATGGAAAAGAACTTCAAAAGCTCCAAATTATTCTCAATGCTAAGTTTCAACTATGTTCTATGCAAACCAAGCTGAACTCTGAGAAAACCTACGTTGCCAGGAAGAGTTCTGAACAAAGCTTTTCAGGAATCCTGTAGACAGAAGGTAACAGTAATTGCCTGGGATCACATTCACCTCAAGTGGATCTAAATGAGAGCTGAGGACAGTGTCATTCACACCATCACTGTCTTAACAATATGTAAAGCTACATTAATCAAAATAATACATTCATATCTAAAATGGGTAATGTTATACAAAATGTTACTTTAAAAATATATTTTCAAAATTAAAACAAGCTATTTTAAAAATCAACTTTACTGGGGGAGCAGCAAAAAAAATAAATAAACTTTATTGAGGTATAAATTACATACAATACAATCCAATTTAAAGTATAGAGGTTGATGACTTTTGATAAATTTATAAATCTGTGTAGCCTCCACCTCAATCAAAATATAGAAAACTGCTATCTCCCAAGGAAGTTACCTTATGCCCCTCTGCAGTTACCCCACCATACCTGCCGCAGGCAACCAGTGATCTGCTTTCTATCATCATGTATTTGTCCAAGAATTTCACATAAATGGAATCATATGTGCTCTTACGTCTGGCTTTTATCACTTGGCTTAATGCCTGTGAGATTTTTTTTCCACATTCCTGTGTATACAGTAGAGTTCATTTGTTTTAATTGGTGAGTCTTCCATTGTATGCCACAATCCATTCTCCCAGTGATATCATTTGACTTATTTTTAGTTTGGGCTCTTAAAAATAAAGTTGCTATAAACTTTTACACAAGGCTTTTTCTGGCCATATGCTTTCAATTCTTTTGGGTAACTGAGAGTGAAATTGTTGAGTTAAAGGTGAGCGTTTAATTTACAAGAAACTGTCAAACCACTTTTCCAAAGTGGTTGTACCAGTTTACACTCCTAGTAGCAATATTCCAGTTGCTCACATCTTGGTACTGACAGTGTTTTTAATTTTAGCTATTCTAGGAATGTGACATGATAAATTTATAGAACTAGTAATCTCTACCCTAATCAAGATATAAAACATTTCTACCTCCCCCAAAATTCCCTGGTGACCCTCTGTAATTGCCCCCACCATACTCACACAGGCAACCAGTGATTTGATTTCTGTCATTGCAGATTATGTTCCAGAATCTACAGTGACAAAAATGGTTTTTTGGGTTTGTTTTGGTTTGGTTTTTTTGAGACAGTCTCACTCTGTTGCCTGGGCTAAAGTGCAGTGGCAACATCACAGCTCACTGCAACCTCAAACTCCTGGCCTCAAGCGATCCTCCTGCCTCGGCCTCCCAAAGTGCTAGGATTACAGGTGTGAGCCACCACACCTGGACCAGAAATGATTTTAAACTGAATTTCCCTGACTACTAATGATGTTGAATATCTTTTCATGTGCTTCTTGGCCATTCATATATCATCTTCTGTGAAATATCTGTTCAAGTCTTCTCCCCATATTTTAAAAGGTTGTCTGTCTTCTTACTGAGTTACTAGTTTTTTGTTTTGTTTTGTTTTAAAATAAAGTCTGGGTACAAGTCCTTTTATAAGAATATGTTCTCCTAGGGGTGGTTTGCTTTTTAATTTTATTGACCGTGTCTTTTGAAGAACAGGAGCCTCTAATTTGAGAGAATCTAATTTATCAATTTTCTTCTTTTATGGTTAGTACTCTTTTGTATTCTAAGAAAGAAATCTTTCCCTGCTCCCAAGTTGCAAAGATTTTCTCCCATGAAACAGCTTGTCTTTACAAGTTCATTTTAAGATTGCTATTTTGATAAATTTAAATTCTTCTATGAAGACATGAATCTCTGAAATGCTAGTGAATATCTTTGTCAAGAGTGTATCTTTCCTAAGAATGTTTAAAGAACAAAAAAGATAAATATCATTATGAAATGTAGTATCTTTAAGATGTCATAACCAAGAAGCTAAAATACAAAGTAAAATACTCCTACAGAAATTATTTCTGACTCAGAAATAAAAGTTGGCTCAGCTTTTTAGTTGCTGTAATGCCTGGTCGACTTTTGTCACTGCGTTTTTTTCCCTTCGAATGTAACCAAAATAAACTTTTTAAAGTTGGTCTTCAAAGTAACTGGAGTCTTCTAATTAATCTCAACATAGAAACCAAAGCAAAAGCAACTACTAGGCAAAGACATGATGTGTATTTCTCTTCATATCATTTTATTAACAATTATAAAATGGAGAATTTTCTTTATAAATCACAAATGCACACTGAAATATTACGATTTTTTTTAGAGTCAAGATCTTGTTCTGTTGCCCAGGCTGGAGTGCAGTGGCCCAATCATAGCTCACTGCAGCCTCGAACTCAAGTGATCCTCCTGCCTCAGCCTCCCAAGTAACTGGAACTATAGGCATGTGCGACCATGCCCAGCTAATTTTTTTTATTCTTTGTAGAGATGAGGTCTTGCTATGTTGCCCAGGCTGGTCTTGAACTCCTGGACTCAAGTGATCCTCCCACCTTAGCCTGCCAAAGTGCTGGGTTTACAGGCATAAGCCACCATACCTGGCCCAATTATTATTTTTAAGTACATTATAAAGCCAAGAAGAACAACATGAGAATTATTAAGTCATCTGTACCACTGTATCATCACAATCTCAGTGACCTAATCCCCACATCTGGGTAGCCATATCTTCATGCTATTAAAAAAAATTAATTAATTAATCAATCCATTTGAAGACAATTTTTAACAAGGTTGGTAAGGAGCCATGACTAGATTTATACTGTCTTTAAAAATATACTGTACTGGTATCACTGACTTATGATCATACATATGACTCCTGAGGAAATTCCTGACCTGGGCAAGAGAAACACCAGGTACAAACAGTGTTGCTGTTATGCTGTTTATATACACCACCTATTTCCTAAAAGGATTTGAGGGAGAGGTTTAGGAGCTATAGTTTCCATTTGTGACTTCTGTTCGCCTATTATGAAAACTCTATATCCAGACTACATATACTATCCAGAACCCATAACAAATCCAAATGGCATCTACTGACTTTTGGCTTAACAGTTTATCACAAATATCCACAAGGGTAGAGAATACTGAAATGAAAACAACGAGAGCAAGGGTTTTTACTACAGATTCTTTCTCCCTATTCCACAAGGGAAAATGCCAGGAGCACCCAGAACCCGAGAAGCATCTACTATACTTATATTTAAATTACCTAAGGTAGCCACTGCTAGCTTTAAAATATTTCCCAAGTTGCTGTGCATCTATAAAAATAATTTAAGGTGGATAAAGAAAACTGGTTTGAACTTTTTCCCCAATACAAATATCTGGAAAGACAGGGGTGAAAAAAAAAAAGGAGGACTAATTTTAATTACTCATTTATAAGGCTACATATTAGAATCTACCCCAAGTATCCAATTTATTGGCAGTTACTTGTTAGTTTTGTATATAACTAGATTATTGTGTGATATACAATCAGTGTATGTTAAAGGACAAATTGAGATTTAAATCGTTTCAGGTCCCCAATCTCAGTTTTGCTTCTAAATTCACTTATTATATGACAAATTATTCATCCTTTCAGTGACTCAGTTTCATCATTTATAACTATAAATAAAACACTATATATTTATAAATTTATATTTATAAAATATAAAGAACACCAAAACTCTAATACAACAGGAACAGTTGTCTTATTACTTCAAATCTTTTTGGGCTACTAAAGTAGATTCGGTTTTATATAATACTTTTTTTTTTTTTTTTGAGACAGAGTCTCACTCTTTTGCCCAGGCTAGAGTGAGTGCCATGGCATCAGCCTAGCTCATAGCAACCTCAAACTCCTGGGCACAAGTGATCCTTCTGCCTCAGCCTCCCGAGTAGCTGGGACTACAGGCATGCACCGCCATGCCCGGCTAATTTTTTCTATATATTTTTAGTTGGCCAATTAATTTCTTTCTAATTTTTAGTAGAGGTGGGGTCTCGCTCTTGCTCAGTCTGGTCTCGAACTCCTGAGCTCAAATGATCCGCCCGCCTCGGCCTCCCAGAGTGCTAGGATTACAGGCGTGAGCCACCGCGCCCGGCCCAATACTTTTCTTATCAAGAACTCAATAGATATTCAAAATTATAAAAACTAAAAATAAAGACATAAAGGGAAACTTCAGAAAAGAAAACACAAAACGTAATGGGAAAAATATGCTGAAAAAAAGGCATCAAAAACAGATCCCTGAAATACAACTGGTCTAAAATACAATTCACATAAGTCATGGCACTCATTATTTCATCCACCACATGCTCATTCCAATAATTGCCTGTACCCTTGTTGTGACTTTTGTCTCTGAACAAGACTGCACCCTACCAGCACAGCTCTGCACCAAAATTATGCACCACAACCACTGCTATAGGGCAGAAGTGGCATATTACAATTTCATGAACTAGAATTTACTATGATACTCTCAAGGTACAATTACACTTTCAAAGATGAAAATTCATTCCTTGACGATGCTCTACTAAGTTAAGTGACTTGTATGAACTTTAAGAAGTAATTTATTCTTTAGAGAAACAAAATAACAATGTACTCTGAGGAGAGTTCAAACGAATATGAAAACTTTAGCCTAGAGAACAGATGGAGGTATATGATAGTCATTTTCAAAAACTTGAAAGAGTGTCATGTGAAAGAAACGTGTTCTACAGAAATGCAAGGAATAGAATTAGGAACAATTAAGAGGAAGATATTTTGAGGCAATGAAAAGTCACATGAAAGCAAGCACTGTGTCTACCGTGTTCTCATTGACGTATGAATAAACAGAACCCAGTAAATTCTTGACATATAGTAGGTTCTCATTTTAATAAACATTAATCAACTAAATATAAGAGCTTTCTAAGAGTCAAAATAGTTCAAAGACTGAATAGGCTGCTTAGGAGGCAGTGAACTCCTTGGTCACTGGAACATTACTAAGCAAATGTCAGATGACCACTTGTCAAAAGCTCTTGTCAGAAGGAACCAAGCATAAGGTGGTCAGTCCAGCTCAATAAACATTAAGGCTCCCTCTACCTCTGACATTCCGTAATTCTAAAAAGAAATTCAGAATGTAAAAGTAGAAGTTTCAGAAGAAGAAAGTCCTCTTTACGATAACAATCTAGAAAACGCATAAAATTTATCAATCAATATATACAATGACAATTTACCAATTTTTCTACCAACCTTAAAGATTTCTCAACAACTTGGGTACGATAAACTTCTTCCTGGTCCAAATTTATGGTACAAAAACAATCTCTCATTTTGTTGGGTCCAAGATATGGCAATAAATTTTTCGCTTCACCTGTCGGCACAAAAATTAAAATTAGTGTTAATTATCAGCAGCTGCTTCCTGCTAAGCCTTACAGAGGAAGAATTCAATGTAAAAGAAGGTATAACATGTAGCACAGGAAAAAAACACAATTAGAGAAAAATCAACTTTGTCTAAAGGAGACTGGTAAGACTGAAAGGAGGGGCTATGTAAAGTGACATTTGAGGTCCCTTTTTTATATTACATCACAGCATCCCCACTCCTATGAAAGGGCAACCCTCCTACTTGTGCTCTGTATCCCATCCCACCAGTGCTACTTCAACAACTTCACTCCACAATTAATCCTTCTCTCCTGAATCAGCATTAATTCCTGATCATTCTGTCCAGCACTAAACAAGCATGGAAATTTCCAAATTTTAAAAAAGCTAACAAAAATTAAAAAAGTCTTCCTTGACTCCACCTCCTCCCTCTTGATATCATTCCATTTCTAGACTCCCTTCTCAAAACTTCTCAAAAGCATCATCTCTGGTCATTGTTTCTATTTTCTCTTTTCATTCATTCTTCAATCCTCTCTAATCAGCTTCTGACTCCACCATAACACTGAAACTACTCTAGCTGAGGTCACCGATGCCTTCCATATTGCCAAATCCAATGGTCATTTCTCTATTTGCATCACACCTGACTTTGCAGCACTATTTAACACAAGTGAACATTAACATCCCTCTTTAAAAAGCTCTCTTCTCTTGGCTTCCACAGCACAGTATTTCTGGATTTCCTCCTCCTGCATCACTGGCCCTCTGCTGACTTCTCCCTGACCTTTACCTCCACATGTTGCAATGCCTCAAGACTCAGTTTTGGACCACCTTCTCTTCCTTCTCCACGCAAACTCCTGCAGTATATGGTGTTAATGCTGATGCCTCCCAGATCTATATCTCCAGATCTGACCTCTCCTCAACACCAGATATGAGTATTTAACTGCCCTTTTGGAATCTGGTAGGCATCTTGAATTTAACAAGTTCTAGACAAACTATCTGATTTCCCCCCCTAAAACATGTTCTTTCCCCATACCCAGTCCGTCAGCAGCAAATCCAGCAGACCTCCAAAATAAATCCCAAATCCAATCCCTTCTTCTTGCCTTCACTGGCACCAAGTCCAAGCCACTATAATCTCTCATATCGACAAACATGACAGTTTCCTTACTGGAGTCTCTGTTTCCACTTCTGCCCATCCTACAATCAACTCTCCATCAAGCAGTATGAGCTTTTAAACATATTATTCAGGTCAGTCACTCCCCTGCTCCAATACCATATCATTTCACTGAGAATGAAGTCCCACTTCTATACCGTGGTCTACACAGTTCTACTGAACTGTCCACTCTGACCTCTTCTTCTCCCACTGCTCTTCTAAATCCCCTACAATATTCACTTTCTTTCCATTCATCAACCATGCTAACCATTCATCACGTTCAAGCTTAGGGCCTCTGCCTGTAATGCTCTACCCCTAGAACTTCACATAGCTGGTGCTTTCTTATCATTCAGGTCTCAGCTCAAATGTCACTATCTCAGAAATCTTCCCTGACCATTATATCTAAAATAGATAATCCTGCCACCATATTCTATTTCTCCACTGTGTTTCCTTGACAGCATTCATAACTATTTAAACTTCTGCTAATTTTTACTTAAATGTTTACTTTTTGGTTCTCCCATTCTTGAAGCCTGGGAACTTGTTGATCCCCAAGATCTATATAGCGATTATCATATAGTAGACACCTGAGAAATATTTGTTGAAGGAATGAATATTAAAGAACCCAGTAAGACTAGTTTTGAAGTTCTCATGAGATACTCATGGGCCAAATGGACACACAAAAATGTGGGTGCTAAAATCAGTACACCAGTATACTAGGAAAGTAACATAGTTGGCATAAAAGAAAGAGCATTATCCTAAGAATCATAAAACCAATATTCCTGTTTTAACTCTGCTACTAAGCAGCTGCATGACTTCAGACAAATCACTGAAGCACAGGTTTCCTGATGAAGGTTTGGATTATATAAACCCAAGTATCTTTCTTTCAACTTTAAAGGCCATATCTTTCAAAGAAGTCTAGCAGAAACCTAAGAAACACAGATAACAAATTCAGTAAACGAACAATTTATAAAAGCTAAAATAAGAAAACCAATGGAAAGGTACCAGTAATATACTCTTGTTATTAACTTTGTTATTGAGAGAGTCTTTAAAAGTCACCACTTAAATGGAATAAACAAATTTATGTTCATCTCAAGTCAGAATCAAGGAATTTAACCTTTTAAATCACCCCAGAATTGCCTAAAATGGGTTGGTCCTTACAAATAAACTGGTTCCACACAGGAAAAATAACACATAAAAATAATATATATGTGAATCTGTATCCATCCATTCTCTTCTGCCTCCAAAGACTAGATATACCTCCTTTTCCAAAACTCATTCATCTACCTGTGCTCTCTCTACCCCATTCCCTCTTACTCCCTCCAGAATACTATCCAGCAATTCTATGTTTATTATTTTCAACCTTCTCCTTCAGCTTCTCCTTTTTCTTTTATGTCTCTCCTCTGCATAATCAAGAAGGGTTTTTTTTTTTTAACACCAAAGTCCAACTAGGTCACCATATAGGGCCTGGAATATAAAGAATTTGGAATTAGATCATAATAAATATGCTCTATATCTAACGGGAGAATTTGGAACACTAAATCACTGCCCTGAACACGTTCTTGTTTCACTTACGTAAGTGCGGCCTGAGAAAACAATACTGTGTAAATGTGCAGATATCCTACCACCCTCTCCTCCTCAAGGAGACAATAGGGTTATTTTACCCGCAGAATCCAATGTACTTGACAGTATCAGATATTTACTTAGAATAAATAAAAATTTATGTTGTTTGTAATATAAAAAATGCACCCAACATCATTTCCTATAAAAGCAATTATAATGTGTACTTTTTGAACATTCATTACTGACTGAAGTTCAAATAAACTGTATTGAAAGCTAATTCATCTAATCAATGCCCAGCTCACCAATCATACAAATACATTAAGTCAGCTATCAGGACTTTAAATTAAAGCTGCAAACTACAGTGGTAATTAATTGGCATTATAAACAACATAAAGTAATGTTTAGAGACATGATAAAGTAATGTTGTACCTATTATATCTTTCTTTCTTTCTTTTTTTTTTTTTTTTGAGACAGAGTCTCACTCTTTAGCCCGGGCTAGAGTGAGTGCTGTGGTGTCAGCCTAGCTCACAGCAACCTCACACTCCTGGGCTCAAGCAATCCTTCTGCCTCAGCCTCCCGAGTAGCTGAACTACAGGCATGCGCCACCATGCCCGGCTACTTTTTTCTATATATTTTTAGTTGTCTGATTACTTTCTTTCTATTTTTAGAAGAGATGGGGTCTCGCTCTTGCTCAGGCTGGTTTCAAACTCCTGAGCTCAAACAATCCGCCCACCTCGGCCTTCCAGAGTGCTAGGATTACAGGCGTGAGCCGCTGCGCCCGGCCAGTACCTATTACACCTTAAGACATAAGAATATCTCTTAAGATAAGAGTATCTCTTATCTTAAGCAAAAAGAGAATATGTTAAGAGTACACACTTCACATCCAGCTACACAAAGAAGACAAGGGTGAAGAACTTTGGAAGATTGTACTTGTTTGTGTGTGATATTTGAGTAGGGCCTCACTAGCTCTAGCAATTCTGTTACATAAATAAGCATGTACATTGGACGCCCCCCCAAATCTATTGCCCCTTAAAAGCCAAACTTTTTGAAAACTTATTCTATAATCACTGCCTCCAACCATTGCCTTCCACTCACAACCTAAACCTTCAATTAGGCTTCTGATCCTACTCCTTGTCTAGAACGTACAGGAACACTAATAAAATTAAGTGCTACCAAATCAAATGATTGCTTTTCAGTTCCCACCTTATTTGATCATTCTTCAGTATTTGAAGACACTAAACTTTCCTCAGTTTAGGTAAACCATTCTAACGGTTTTTCAGGTTTTTTATCCCCTAACCACATCTTAAATGTGAGGAAACTTTTCTCATCCACAGACTATTTAATTCATCATAGAGGTGCAAGATGAGTTTCAGGTATTTTTAAAAATGTGTTATTATAAAACAATAAAAATACATTAAAAAAACAAGTTTCTCAGCATTGTTTGATGGTATTATTTGCAAATTTCCTCATCTATAAGCCCATTTAATGATGGCTAGCCTTAAGGAGAATCAGGTTTTATACCTGCAGAAGATGCAGTAGATTAGTATTCAATATCCATTTCAACCTCCTTCAGTGTATGCTTTCCTGTACCACAGAGAACAGAAGGCTAAAAACTACATTTCCCAGCCTCTCTTGTAGCTAAGATCGTGGATGTGATTTAAGTACCACCAATGAGATGCACTCACTAGAAATTTGGAGGACAGAAAAGAATGGAGACTTGAGTTTAGGTTGCTTCTACTAGCAAGCACTCTCATGGAGATGTTCCTGTTCTGCAGAAGCATTTGCAGAAGTCCTGGTATTCAGTCATAGGTTTCAAGGATATTAGGAAGGGCACAAGGCATCCATTCTACAGTACAGGTTGTGGAAGGCATGGCTTGGCTCTAGAGTCAGCAACAGTGACAACAGCCTGCTGATAAAAGCAGCTACTTGCTGATGGCTATCTCCTAATAGTGGCAGATTCCTGATCATAGCAGAGGTGGCAAGGTTCTGATGCAAACAGCTAAAAGTTACAGCTTCACAATTCTGCAAGAGCCTTTCTGATCCTAAAAAAAAGGTAGTAATTCTCTTGGTAGCCCAGCTGCAATTGTGGCTTTTGAATGTCATTACTGAAAGTTCAACCCAGAATCTGTTTCTTCAGTCTTTCCTACAATTCTATAAGCCACTTAAAATCTTTTATTAAATCTTTCTGCTTAAACTAGATAGAGTTGATTCTGTAACCTAATCTTGACTGGTTTCTTTTCTAACCTTTGTTTCTAACAAATTAGAAAATCTCACTTCACATCACTGGTCACAAGTTTGGTAAATCTGTCAGGTAGATGTGGCTATCGGTAGCAAACATGGACTCTGAAATTATGAAGCAATTTCCCAGTGAAAACTACTTTCAGTGGTCCATCAGACAGTGAGTTGTATAGCATAGTACACTCAAAAGGTGAATGCTTCAACTTGGGAAATGGATCTTAATTCCATGAACGGTTGTATCTATCTTTGGAAAATATTTCTTCATCTTGTGCTGTAGCATCTGGATATGATTTTCAAAATATGGTCAACAATATAGTGTTATGTTTTCATGAATTTGAGAGTGTCAATTAACACTCAAACTATGTGTACCATTTTGGATACCTCCATCTTATCCCTACATTTAAAAATCATATTTTGACCCTAAAGTAGTAAGATTCAATATATTGTTAAGATATGGCACTTGAGTAAGCCAGTTGAAATAACAGCAACGGTTTTTACTTGTATTTGAATGAAAGGAAGAAATGTTTTTATAGTTCATCCCTCATTTCAAAAATTCTGTGCATGCAGGGTACTACAATATGCAAAGGCAGATATTTGTCCTACAAAGGCAGATATATTATCCCCACAGCAAATAGTGTACATTTGATTGTATTTGCCACTGTCACTATTTCCTTCAACAATGAATCAAGATAAGGAGGCATATCAAATGACAACCAACTGCTCCTCTACAAAAAAAAGAGGCTGGCATTCAAGTACAACTTCTTTTATTCTGTAACAACATCTTTTCTTTTTCTGTTTTTTTTTTTTTTTTTTGGAGACAGAGTCTCCCTCAGTCACCTGGGCTAGACAGCAGTGGTATCATTGCAGCTCTCTGCAACCTCAAACTCCTGGGCTCAAGTGATGCTCCTGTCTCGGCCTCAAGTGATTGGGACCATAGGAGCTCACCACCACACCTGGCTACTTTTTCTATTTTTTGTAGAGATGAGGCCTCACTCTTGCTTAGGCTGGTCTTGGACTCCTGGCCTCAGACTCCTGGCCTCAAGCAATCCTCCTGCCTCAGCCTCCCAAAGTGCTAGGATTACAGGTATGAGCCACCATGCTCAGCCAACACCTTTTCTTATTTAATTCATAACTGGTACTCCTTAAGCACTTTTCTAGTCTGCATTATGACTTAAAACATAACTGTTAACTAAATTTTTTTAAGTCTCCTCTTCTAAAGCATGGATTTTTCAAAAACAAACAGAATAATCCTCCATTGGACATTTCTTCTCTTTTGTAAATGTACTGTAAGTATGCCAAAAACACCTTCATACATACATCAGTGTTTTTGTGCAACCATAAAATGAAATATCCCCGTGCCCACATATGTGACAGTAATTGTTTTTCCACATCACACCTATCCCACATCATATATATCTTGAATAAAATGCTGTATTTAGCTTTGATACTCATCCTTCACACTGTTGCTAGAGATACTTAATATGTAAACATATACACACATGCATATATAAATAAACATATATCACCCCATGCACGAAAGTATTCAATGACTCCACAATACCTACCACTACCCACTTTGCAGGATAAAAATCTAAAATACCTTAGTCTGGCATAAAAACCCTCCAATCCTCCATGATGAGATACCATTGACTACATGTTTAGCCTCATCTGTTTAATCTTTATCTCCACAAGTTATGTTTCAGCAGTACTATACTTCTGGTTCCTTGAACACATTGTATTCTCTCATGTCTTTGTTCATCTGTGATGCTATTTTCTTTGTACGGAATGCCTTCACCTGTTTTTTCCCCAAAAAATCTCTGCTTAAGGGCATCTTTGTGAAATCTTCCCTCAATTCCTACGTAGTCATTCCATTCTTTCCCCTATGTTCCTACTGTGCCTTATATGTACTTCTACCATAGTGACTGTATTGTACTGCACTTGTTGCATTACATTCAACAAATATTTAAAGGCCTACAACATGCCAGGTACTGTTCTAAATGTTGGGGATAAAACAATGAAAACAGGTCTCTGCCCATATGGAACTGTTGTACAATCTAAACAAGGGAGACAAACATCACCAACTCTTAAGTATGTATATAATATTTATTGCCGTGGAAGAAAACAAAGCAGGTTAAGAGAGTTAGGGAATAGCAGGCTGAAAGGGTACAGAGAGGTAAGAGGGCAATGTTATTTTATATAGGGCATCAGGGAATGCATTTCTATTAAGATATTTAAGCAGATACCCAAAGGAAGTTATTGAGGGTGTAAGTCATGCAGATATCTGGGGAAGGAGACGGCCAGGCAGAAAGAACAAAATGTGCAAAGGTCCTGAGACAGGACAATTTGGTGCACTGGAGGAAAAGCAAGGAGGCCAGTATGGTTGTAAAATAATAAGCAAAGTGGAGAGAGGGAGAAAATGGTAAGAGATGGGGTGGGGTGGGGGAGGAGACAGGTTAAATAGGGTCTTGTAAGCACTGGAAAGTCTTAGGCTTATTTTTGTGTGATGTGGGAAGCTATTGAGGGAGTCTGAGCATTAAAAAGGCAAGTTTTAGAAGAATCAGTGAAGAAGGGAAGGAGTAGAAACAGCAGATTAGATAGGAGACTATTGTCATAATCCTAATCGGAAATAACTTGGACCAGGGGGAAGTCATGGGCATGGAGAGAAGGGGTCAATTGGGCATACATTTTGAATATAGAGTCAACAGGATTTATTGATATTTTGCCTGTAGGGTATGAGAGAAAGAGGTGTCAAGGAGGACTTCTAAGAGTTTGGGCCTGAGCATCTGGATGAATAAAGATGCCATTTCCAAAGATAGGGGCCTTTTGTTGAAGAGGGAGTTCAGGAGTTTGTACTGAATATATTAAGTCTGAGATACTTACTAGACATCTAAGTACAGATGTCAAGAAGACAGAGTCCTGGCTGGAGATAAAATTTTGAGAATCATGAGCAAGTATGTAATATCTACAAAACCATGAGACTAAACCAGATCGCAAGGAGAAAAAAATATAGGAAAGAAATTTGAAGACTGACTCTCAGAGCTCTCTAACATTTTGAGGTAATAATGATGAGAAGGAGCCAAGCAAAGGAGACTTGGTTATCTCTTCATTGAACTATAAACTTCTTGAGGGAAGGAACCAATTCTTAGCACCATGCTTAGTTTATAATAGATAATAAAATATCTACTGAATAAGTATGAATGTGTATGTACATAACTTTGGCATAGGCAAAAAAGAGGTTCTAATGTCACATCACAAACCATAAAATTGCATGTAAGCTTCTTTTTTCCATTTGATGTAACTGATCCAAAGGTTAAAAAAGAAAAAAAGGAAAAGTTTCCTGCATACAGTTACCAAAAGCACTAAATGTAAGAATCTTTATAGTGTTAATAGGTATTATAGATGCATTGAAAATAAACAAACCAATGCTGTAATTCACACACTCAAATATTTACTGAGTGCCTACTAAGATGCTAGGAATACAACAGTGAGAAAACAGACAAAAGTCTGTGTCCTCATTGGGCTAATATACATGGAAAGATCAACAATAAATAAGACAAATAAGCAAAAAAATTTATGGTATAATAAGTGTTAAGTAGGAATGAATACCACATGAAATGGCAGAGGGTGGGGTAGCCAAGGAAGGCTTCACTAAGGAACATCTGTGTAAATACCTTAAGGAAGAAAGGATACATGTAGCTATTTATAGAAAACAGCAGCTTTTAGCCATTGTCAAAAAGTACACAGTTTAAAGCAAGAAGATAAACACCACCAAATCAAAATTGATAAGATAACTTTTATTAACAGACGTGGAAAGATGGCCAACTCTCTGTGTACAAGATCAATGATTCTATGCAAAGGTCATTAGAATCCAGATCCTGCCATACGAAATTTTATCTAGGACTAGAATTCCAAATACCAGGCTACTGGGTAGAGATTTTGGTGTATATGCTTCTGTACATGTATGTGAGTATGCACATATGTGTGTGTTTGGGAGGCATTATATGTATGCATTTATAGCTGTAGTTTGTATGTATGTTTCTATACGTCTTAGGGGAAGATACTACTGGGACAAGTCAGAAAAGAAAATAAATATTTATCAAATAGTCAGATGATCCAAGACAGTGAAACATTTTCTCAAATGACTTATGTGATCTGTACAACAATCCTGCAAGGTAAGCATTACTGTTCCCTTTTATAAATTAAAAAAAAAAAATTCAGTCACATAGCTGGCAAGGTGATATGACATAAGTCAAACCCCAAAGCCTAGCGTGTTTCCATTCCACTCTTAAGGTCTTTCTGGATCCAGCAGTGCTGGGACCATATTCCTGTCCGAAAGAGATCTGGTAGGCCCAGGTCTACTTCAAAGTACAAGGACTTTGAATGGTCCCACTGGGATTAACCCCCATGAGAAACTGCAAAGGGCCAGGGTCCTGGAAAAGATCCTAAGATAAAGCTTATGTGGGATAGAAGGAAAGCCAAATCACAATCATAGCTACATTTAATAAATACATATAGTATACACATTTTTTAGGGACTTCATATATATTATTTCACCTCATCTTTACAATAACTCTTCCAAGTGATACATATTTTAAAAATATAGAAACCAGGGATGGAAGGATAACATTCCAGGAGGAAGGCACTATGTGAACAAGTTCTGAAGGTAGTAGTAACAAGAGAAATACCTTCAAGGAGGTAGTGAATAATACGAACTGACTAAAGCATAAAGGGAGATAGATGAAAGGGGAGTCAGAGGCATTAAGATTATAAAAGAAGGCTGGACTCACACAGAGAACCTAAAATGCCAAGCTAGGCAGTTTTAACTTTATTCAGCAGGCAACAAGGGTCAATAAAAGTTTCTGTGTGGTCAGACCTATACTTCAGGGAAAGTACTCTGATACTTACAAGGGCCTAAACTAAGGTAATAAAAGGGCAATGAGAGGAAAGGAAAAATGGAAGAGATACTACAGTGGTAAAACTCACAGACTTTGGCATCAACTGGCTTGAGTGACTCAGGATATGATGTTCTAATACAGGTTGAGTATCCCTTATCTGAAATGCTTGGGACCAGCAGTATTTTGGGTTTGAGGTTTTTTCAGATTTTGGAGTATTTGCATTATATATACTTATAGGTTGAGCATCCCAAATCTGAAAATCTGAAATCCAAAATGCTGCAATGAACATTTCCTTTGAGTGTCATGCCAACGGTCAAAAAGTTTCAGATTCTGGAGCATTTTGGATTTCAGAGACTTGGAATGCTCAGCCTGTAACAGAAATATCAAACTAAACACAAGATGAGAATTTTAGATTAGAATTTTAGATGGTGAAAAGACATAAAATATGCAAATTATATCATTTACATTCATAACAAAAAATAGAGTAAGAATGGTTCAAACGTATATTTAAAAATATAATCTCTGGGGTTGACAAGTTTAGAGTAAAATTAAAATGGTGTTGTACCATCTAATTACACATAAGTAAGACAATCCATATAATGGTTATATATCATAAGGTCTTTGAAGTTTTCTTCTAAAGTCTAATTTCAATTTTTGCAATAGTATAAAAGGTATACATACATCTAAAAACATATGCAAATATTGATATAGCATAGCAAGTTAAATTAATGTATTTTGGAGACAGACATCTGAGTTTCACCATGAACTTTGTACTTAAAGATCTGTATATCGTTAGTCCTTGGCATGTCCTTAGTATCAACCTCCTGTGTAAAAATAGGTAACTATAATGATTCAAGATTGTTGTGAGCATTAACTGAGGTAAAGCATTTGGCGCAATTCCTAGAACAGAGTAACAATTCAGTAAATACTATTAGTGTCCTTCCTTAGCTAGAGATTCTTAAAAATTAACATTTGTATACAATTCCTTGCAGCCAAGCCTTTAGGTTGTGATCGAAGATAATCTATAATATAACAACCGAATATATCAGAGGTCTTTTTTTTTTTTTTTTTTTGAGACAGAGCCTCGCTCTGTTCCCCAGGCTAGAGTGCCGTGGCATCAGCCTAGTTCACAGCAACCTCAAACTCCTGGGCTCAAACAATCCTTCTGCCTCAGCCTTCCGAGTAGCTGGGACTATAGGCATGCACCACCACGCCTGGCTAATTCTTTCTATATATTTTCAGTTGTCCAGCTAATTTCTTTCTATTTTTAGTAGAGATGGGGTCTCGCTCTTGCTCAGGCTGGTCTCCAACTCCTGACCTTGAGTGATCCACCCGCCTCAGCCTCCCAGAGTGCTAGGATTACAGGCATGGGCCACTATGCCCCGCCCAGAGGTCATTTTTTTAGTGAGGTTTTTATTACAGAAGTAAGACACTTCTTCTTTTTTTCTTTTTTTTTTTTTTTGAGACTGGGTCTCTCTGTCAGCTGGGCTAGAGTGCAGTGGCATCATCTTAGCTCACTGCAACCTCAAACTCCTGGGCTCAAACAATCCTCCTGCCTCAGCCTCCTGAATAGCTGGGACTACAGCCATGTTCACCATGCCCGGCTAATTTTTCTATTTTTTTGTAGAGATGGGGTCTCACTCTTCGTGGTCAGGCTGGTCTTGAACTCCTGGCCTCAAGCAATCCTCCTGCCTTGGCTTCCCAGAGTGCTAGCATTACAGATGTGGGCCACTGTGCCTGGCTAATACACTTCTACTATAGGAACTGCATGGAATAACCTTGGGCCTTTCTATACCTCAGGCTCCACATGTCTAAAATGAAGACACAAACTGGGGGTCAGCTAGCCAAAGATTTGTTTGGCCTGCACACAGTATTTATTAAAAAAAAAAAAAAAAAGCAGCAGCAGCAGAATTATTTGTGGCCAATATCTAGAAACTAGGAGAGCTAACAATAAATCAATCCCTATTTCTGGTTTCTCTTTAATAATCAAAGATCTGGCAATATAGTTCTGAGTAGACATTGTAGATGGGCACACCTTACTAAATCATAACAATCTCTGCCTGCCTTTATTTCATTATACCTTGTCTCTGTACATTTGAGTTTGCAACTCTTTAACCAGTTAATCTTCTAGGTTCCCCAAAACTCTATTTTATTTTATTTTATTTGAGACACGGTCTCACTCTGTTGCCCCGGCTAGAGTGCCATGGCATCACCCTAGCTCACAGCAACCTCAAACTCCTGGGCTCAAGCAATCCTTCTGCCTCAGCCTCCCGAGTAGCTGGGACTACAAGTATGCACCACCATGTCTGGCTAATTTTTTCTATATATTTTTAGTTGTCCAGCCAATTTCTTTCTATTTTTTTAGTAGAGACGGGGTCTCGCTCTTGCTCAGGCTGGTCTCGAACTCCTGAGCTCAAACGATCCTCCCGTCTCGGCCTCCCAGAGTGCTAGGATTACAGGCGTGAGCCACCGCGATTGGCCCAAAACTCTAAAATTCTGAAAGACAACATTTGAAATTTAAAAAGCACAGGATAACACTTATTTCTAGTGTTTTTAGATATTACTACCTATTGCCAGTTTAATCTGAGGAACATTACAAGAACTGGATATACATGAAAGTATGAATACTTCAGTAAGTTTATATTAAATAAATTATTCATTAAGAAAACTATGAAAATATACTTCATTGATATCACTACTGCTTATGTTAGAGCCAACACTTAACTCAGCATATGCCAGGCAGTATACCAAGTCATTCACTGTTTTCACAACCACGCTATAAGATTAGTAAAACTATTAATACTATTCCCAATCTATAGACAAGGAAGTAGAAGGCTCTGAGAGGTTAACTGAATATTAGAAAAGTAGCAGAAAACCATGCTTTGAACATGCTACGTTATCCTTTATCATCCAATTTCCATATGCCTATCATAATAATAAATATTTTATATAGGATAAAGAAATCTTACACAAGAAAAAGCTCTCCATTTATCTTTAACAGTTCTCAATGGAGAAAGGAAGAGAAGAACTGCCTTTATCACACATGACCTTCTAAAGAGTGTCATATTTGCCCCTCACTTTCAGAGTATATCAGATTGCTGTAGTGTATGGAGGCAAAAAAAAAAGGTGGGGGGCAGGTGTTAAGAACTAGTGAAAAGAAAAAATTATGTAGCTGTTATTTCCCTGCTTAGCTGCTATCTTGAAAACACCACTCTATGCTATTATTCAGAGAATGAGAAATGATATCAATAGGCATATGGGAACTACTGAAATATCTACTAGTAAGTAGAGTTTTCCAATGCATAAATTAACGTGGTCAGATAACTTGGTTGTCAGGCAATTTTCCTTACTCCCAGGAAACGATATATATCTGTAAAATAATCCAAGATTCTATAAATCCCACTCAACTGGTAATCTTAAAAAATCAACACAGTAAATAATTCCTAGCAGCAATCTGGTTCTGCCTAAAGCAATATGATAAAACAAGGTAGCACCACTGAGCAAGCATTTGAGTGGGCAAAGGACTACAGGAATGCAACAGTTTAAGTAGTTAGCCTGGACTCAGTGAGCAAAGAACTGTTCTCTGTGGTTATAATACCTGAATTATACATCAGTAGAATTAAAGACAAGGCATAAAGTCAAGGTTAAGGCATGAATTCCACTGCAACTCCTCAAAAATATTCTACTAGGTAAGCTGCAACTCCTCAGTGGGAAAGTCTACTGAACATAATTAGGGGCCAGTTGTATACAAGTCATGTGCATAACAACTATCATATAGTTATCTATATTGTTATCATATTAATCACCTCTGACTGAAGCTTAGTCTAGAACAAGAAGTTAGGAAACTACTGTACATGAAAAGGCAAGTTTCACAAGGTATTGCCAGGAAGCGTCCATGGCTGATAGAGATACATCACCAAGTTGCGGGCAGGATCTTCCTGTGGTTTGCCTTGCCCACTTCCGGTTTCAGTTTTGAACGTGTGCTGGTCTCTAAGTTCCTTACAGCCCCCTTCTCAAGTAGGAAACCAAACTCTGAAGCACATATGGTGGGAATCCTGGGCAAGAACAATTGTTTCTATAGTTACATGAAACTTACCAAGGCTCCTAAGGTGACCAAGAGAGCCTGGTATGACAAGCAAAAGAAAGGCCCAAAGCCAGGTGCTGGCAGAGCTCGGATATGACAGGCCATATCTAACAGCATCCAGATAGCCAAACTGGGACTCGTTTTGATCATGTACTTGTCAAAAAAAAAAGTGTCACTCAGATACACAAAGAAGTTGTACCCATTTGCATGTAAAGATGAGTGTGTGTGTACATATTCTAGAAGAACCACTCAAAAGTACACACACAAACCTACAGAAGCAGAGCCAGGCAGACAAAAGAATATTTTTGTCAACCCCAAAGCAGTCCAGAGATAAATTTTTATAGCATTTGAACATTCTAATGTTATTGAATATCCATTACATTACCCACAGCCAATTTAGGAGTAATTATCAACTTCTTAACAATATAAATGTGCTCATCAATTTCTTCCGACATACCACCTAACTTGGTAGAGAAAGGGACATGGACTTTGGTAACAAAAAGACTCTGAAAACCTGGCTCTGCTCCCTTAAAATCCTGAGCCGATAGCCTCTCTGTCTGTTGCTTCTTCTCTAAAATAGAAATAACAATCTTCTTCACGAAATTAGATTGCATGAAATAATTTATAATTTATTTCCTAACACAGCACCTGGAAACCAGTAAAAACTCAATAAACATAGTTCATGTCTTCCTATCTGCTAAGAAAATTTTATATAAAATAAAACGGTACAAACTCAAAACTAAGATATTCTGCACCACTCACACAAATGTTATAAAGGATCAAAATTATTCAGAACTTTTTACATTTCTCTGAAACAAAGTATTAAATTTTTTAGAAAGTCAACTTTTTTTGACGTAAACAATTAGTCAAATAAGTATATGGGAATTCATTGCATTATTCTTACAATTTTTTCTTTAAGTTTGAATTTATATCAAAATAAAAAGTTACCAAAAACGTTAACAGAAGAGTTGACTTTATTCTCTATGTACTCAACACATTACAAAACCTAACATTTGGTTACTCTTGTTTTTGCAGAGAAGATAGTCTTCAAAAGTAGAGCAAGAGGCCAGGCGTGGTGGCTCACGCCTGTAATCCTAGCACTCTGGGAGGTCGAGGCGGGCGGATCGCTCAAGGTCAGGAGTTCGAAACCAGCCTGAGCAAGAGCGAGACCCCATCTCTACTAAAAATAGAAAGAAATTACCTGGACAACTAAAAAAAACTATATAGAAAAAATTAGCTGGGCATGGTGGCGCATGCCTGTAGTCCCAGCTACTTGGGAGGCTGAGGCAGAAGGATTGCTTGAGCCCAGGAGTTTGAGGTTGCTGTGAGCTAGGCTGACGCCACGGCACTCACTCTAGCCCAGGCAAAAGAGTGAGACTCTGTCTCAAAAAAAAAAAAAAAAAGTAGAGCAAGAGAGATTCTCACAGCTTAACACTAATATTGTACCAAATTCATTTATACAAACAGTCGTCTTTTATAACATAACTACTATATAAGTATTATACATTCTTTATGGGAATTTAAACCATTACAGGTAAGGCTAATTCCCTTTGTCTACCACTGAGGCAATCAATGTTGTACATTTGTTCAGATGTCTTTTTATGCATTTACCATATATACAGGGTGTCCCAAAAGTCTACATATAAAGGAAAAATTTTGTAATGAATGTTTTGTAAATAAAGGTATATTTGTCTACAATTTCCCATTTTCCCTATGTATTGTGACTTTTGGGACACGCTGTGTGTGTGTGTGTATATATACACACACATATACATACGTACACACATATATGTATATATACATACACACACACACAAAAGATAAAATATTGTTTTGAGAATTTTTTTCTAAAACTGGGTATTTCGCATATTTTTTGAGATTTTAAAAAACACGTATACTATACATATCACTCTAACAACTTGATTTTTTTATGCAATACATAACATAGATATACCTTATTCTTTTTAAATGTTATAGAATATGCACATGAACACATTATTTAGCCATTTTCCTTTCTCTAATTATTCTGTTTTACCAGCAAGGTAACATTAAACAACTTTGTATATGCCTCTTCTGTGAATGTACAACTGTTGCTGTAGGATAGACGGGTAGAAATAAAAATACGTATGGTATATACATTTAAATTTTTAACAGATACTGTCAAAATGCTCTCCAACATTGCTTTATCAATTTACACTCACAGCAACAGTGAAGAAAGTATCTGTTTCCCTAAACCCTTACCAAAAACTGAAATAAACAAACTTTTGTTATAAATTGATGATGTTTTAAAATTTTTATTTCCCTGATTAATTTTTGTTCAACTTTACCAGTATTTTCACGTTTATTTCCTTTTCTGTGAAATGCCAATTCATATTCTTTATTTTTCTAATGGCTTCTTTTGTCTTTATATGTTCTGGACACTAATAAATAGAGAGGCAGTATAGCATGGTAGGTTAAGTGTTAAGAGGATGAACTCTAAAGCCTGTCTGCCCATTTGAATGACAACTCTACTACTCACTAGCTGTCTTGACTTTGGTCAAGTTAATTAGCTACTCTGTGTCTGTTTGCTCATTATGTGTAAAATGGGGATAATGGAACTTACAGAATTACTGTAATGATTAAATTAGTTAGTATACATAAAATGCTTTAAAACAGTGCCTGGCACAGAATGTTATATAATTGTTTTCTATGAGGCATATGCTGCAAATATTTTCTCCCAACCTATTGTTTGTCTTTTAATTCCTGTTTATAAGTCTTCACTTACCTTTCCTCAAATAGTTCTTTTTCTATCTCTATTCTAATATCAGACATTATATAAGTAGAGGAAATCAACAAATGACTGCCCTTACTGGATCTCACAATCAACTTTTCAAGAACAAAATCAGGCATCAGCCAAAGCACATAGATTTTTTAAAAATCTTTCCACTAAAAAAAAAAAAAATAGCTAACTTCCTTACAGCATCAAGCATTCCTACAAATCAATAAGAAGACTGATTACCCCGTAGAAAAAAAGGACAAATGAAATAGACAAATTCAATGAGAAATGGAAACGAAAATGGCCCTTAAAAATATAAAGAGATCCTCACCCTGATTTAAAAGTGCAAATTAAAACTACAAATCATATGTTCCTTTTCATTTTACAGACCATTAAAGATCAAGATGTTTTAAAATATACCCTATGTGGGTTTAAAGAAATAGTAATTCATACATTGCTAGTGGGAGCCTAAACTGCCATTGTTTCTATGAAAGGCAATTTGGCATTGTATTTCCAAAATAAAAATGCCCACACCCTTTGATTCATTAATTTAACATCTAGGAATTAATCCCACAGATAGACATGTATTGTTATGGCATACACACAAGATTATTCATTGTAGTAAATGTTTGTAATAGCAAAGATTGGAAATAACCTAAATGTCAACCAATAGTGAATGAATTAAATAAACTGTAGCATACCCAGATGATGAATTATTATGAAGTTGTTAAAAATAATTAGACAGCTCTCTCTGTACATGGATATGAAAAATCTTTAAGCTATATTGTTAAGTGTAAAAAAGTAAGACGCAGAACGATGTGTATATCTTGCTATGATTTGTGTGTTGAAAGAGATATATTAACACACATATATTTATGTTTGTTAATGTTTAAATAATCTCTGGAAGGAAACACAACAAACTGGTAATGCTTGCTTTTGGAGAGGGAATGGCTAGTGGATAATGGAAAAAAGGAATTTTTTCAATGTATATATATCTTTTTGTACCAGGTATTTGTATTATCTAATCAAATGAATTAACAAATCTTTTTAAATATATAAGCAAACAAATTAAAACTTCCCTGTGACCACACCAAACTTTCAACTGGTGCCCTTTAAATGGTAGCACAGCAGGTAGCCCAGTCTGTTTAACTGACAAAAGCAGAGGTCCACCAGCCTTGCTGCCCATTGTGAAACTATCACCCACTGTGAAACTTTTTAAACCTTAAGATGTCCAGGTAGATCCCAGAAATGCCTATTAAGTAGGTCTCGGGTTGAGCAGGCATCAGAATTTTTTTAAGTTCACAGGTGATGCTGATGGGCAGTCAGGAATGAAAACAGCTGAGGTAGAACATGACACAAATAAGTAAACATCCAGGTTAAACTCCACCTAGGTCACAACCATAGTTTTATCACTAATACTAACCAATTCACAAAATTCTTAAGAAGGAACTGATAAAAGTGTGTAGATGGCACAATGAAAATCTATTACCACTTCTGAACATATCACTAGGTAGGTACGGTGATCTTCATATATTAAATGTAGTACACTTGCAACATTCATAGTAATAAATTAATCCCATGTCGCATTCTAGAAAGAACTTTGATAATAGTGGATTAGTGCCCAACAGGTCATCAATTGTGTGACACTTGACATCTCTGAGTGTTAGATTTGTTCTCTACCTTCCAGCTCTAAATTTCTATAATTCTCTGAGAATAACAGATGTCTAAAAACAACTATTGCTTAGATTTTAGGATAAAACAGTAAGGACCTTTTTCGCCCCATTCACAGCTTAGGCCCATTTCACAGTCCAGTGGAATACCATCCCCTAACAGACACTCAGATATGTATTATGTACTGCTGAACCAGTTAACGGTCACAGAAAAAAAATTTTTTAGGATAAATCCTAGATAAATATTTTAAAAATAGTGAATCTTATGCAAAACAGGTATACTAAATACATTTAAGTACTAAAATAAAAGTATCTAATGTACTGTCTTAAAGCAAATGGTTCAAGTAATCAAAGTGCTGAAAGGGATGTTAAAGACCATATTCAAATCTCTCATTTTGCGAGTAAGGAAACAAGGGCTCAGCAATGTTAAAGAATTTGCTCAAAGTCACTCTGTCATCAATGGCATTGTTAGAATCAAGCTCACAGTAACAAATTTGTCAGTTCTAGTTCACTGGTGTTTGTATACGTATTGATATAACGTTATAAGGTATGCCATTTTAGCTAGGGATTTTTGATGACGAAATTGACAAAGCTAAAGATATGCCATAAAAATGCCCTAATGTACATAAAAAGTTTAATTTACATTAATATATGACTATACAACAAAACTTCGTTAACAGTTCTTGAAAGAGCATAGCACTTTATTAGTAGATAAAAAACATAATCTGATATTATTGTCAAATAATTTCATAAAGCACATTAACAAGGAAATAGGATTAGCATCTATGATTAAAGGATAAAAGGATATGGTTTTATTCTAGCTACATTAGTTTCACAGTCACTTAAGAGTCTATTCAAAGAGTTCTAAGTTTTAAAAAAACAACTCTATGAACTCATTGAGGTTTACCTCCTGTCTTCCGCAGAGCAAATGATTAGCAGACTGCTCTGTGAACTTTTACAAAGAACCCTTTTCTCTCCAGTTTCTATCCCTCTGAAAGATAGATTCTTTCTCCATCCTACATAACTCATCATTTCAAGTTTCTGACAATAAGGAATTCTTAACATGAACAAACCCTTTTAAATCTCTCCCTATTAATTTATTAAATAACTCATCATCTTATTTCAAATATCTGATAAAAATGAATTCTTAGCATAAATAAACCCTTTTAAATCTCTTCCTCTCAACTCTATTGGGTAGTTAATAAAACGTTTTGATTTATACTTTATAGTATTACTTAAAAATTCAAACCTGCCATGACAAATAAAAACAATGTGTAAAGTATGATTATGAGATTTTCTTTTCCAGAATCCAGGACCAATTAGTAACAATATTCATGAACACAGTCTGTTAACAATATCCAAACACCCTAATAATAATAAGCAATCAGAACATTGAGAAAAATTTAATCCTTTTCCTAATGAGGCAACTCTGGCATCAGTTCAGACCTAAGCTTAGTGGTCACCGTAATTTTGAAAAGGATGAACTTCCTGACGCAGACCCACAGTTTCTTTTACTAACACTAACATCTTCTAGTTGGTTTTGCTGTATCATTTACAAAACACTTTCATATCTAGTATCTCAAATCATTCTCAGGATAACATGTGAGGTTGGGCATTTTCTAAAGGCCTATTCTAGGCACCTGGCTGACACTGGGATGGCTTTAAAAAAATGAACAAGAATGAATTCTACCTTGGAAGAGCTCACAGTCTAATGGGAGAAATAAACAAATAATTTCTATAAAACATGCTATGATAAAGAATGGACAAGGAATCATGATTCCCCAGCAGCAGAAATGCCTAACACCCTCTGGCCACAGATGGGGGTGGAGGTGCCCCAAAGAAAGCTCTGGGGAGATCACACAGAGCACGCTTTTGAAGGATGAGTAGGACATAAACATGACATAAATATGGGGTGGGGGAAAAAAGAAAGACAATACCAGGCAGATGGAACAACATATGTACAATGGCTAGTGATGAAGCATTATTCCTATTTTTAAAAATCATTCCTATTTTTAAGATGAGGAAGATAAGCTAAGGTAAGTAAGCTGCCTTAAGTCACATGAATATTAATTAACAACGTATGAAGCAGAATACAGGTCTTCTGATTTTAATCAGCTTTGTACACCAGGAAATGCCAGGACATGCTGGACAAGAACATCAGATATAGATTGGGTTTTATCTCATATTCTACTCTTTCCTAAGAGATGGTCCATGTTTCATCTAGCTCCTGGGGTTTAGGGGGAAAGAGTGGGGAGAAAGGCTTATTTAATCCTCACAGAAATCCTGTAAGATAGGTGTTTTTACTATCCCCATTTAACACATGAAAATATGGAAACACAAAGCAGTTAACGGAAGTTGGAAATTAGGTGAAGATTCAAACCCAGGTCTGTAAGACACTAGGCCTCTAAGCTTAAGCACTTAGCTATACCCCAAATAGCCCTAGGTCTTGGTCTCAAGATAACAGGGAGACCAAGTGAGTTGTGGAACACATCATGGTCCCACAGATTTCGTGCTGTACCACACATCTAAAAATTCACACAAATTTTCTCATTTGGCTCTCTTATTCATCTGGCATACTTTGAGCAGATAAGCCCATGCATAAGGTCGCATGGGTGCTTTGAGCAACATTTTTACAATGTGATTTAACTGGGTGAGAGCAAATTTTAAAAAAAAGTGGTAACTAAAAAGGAGGAGGTCACAAAATAATAGCATAAACTCTAAAGATATACAAAGAAGAAAGCCCCAATCCCCTTTTTTGCTCGAGTGTGGGGTTTTTTTGGGAGTATGCAAATGTGCTTCAGGTGTGCTAGCATACCTGCTACTCACTGGACAGGAATTCAGACCCAAGGATGAAGTGTAGAGTACACCCCTAATTTCCTTTATCAAGGGTTCATATGACAACCCTAGGATATCTAACCACCAAACTTGCCTCTTGAATACACGTACGGAAACAGACCATTCGGAACTGCTATGGTTTCCTAGGGCACTGAAATGAGCTCAGGGAATTGAGGATCAGTCTATAAGACAAAATATTGTCTTATTTAAATTTGCTAATCTCAGTTGATTGTTTAAAACTGGTCACAAAAATGGTTTTTCAATCTGTCAATCTAATATTTCACCTTGTGATGTATATGGGAAAACTAATAAATACAAGAATGGAATCCCTGGACTACGAGCCTAGAACTTCAAAGATATATAAATCAATTCATCCTCACTTTTCACTGGGATGATTAGGAGTTGAAAGGTCCTATCCAAGTCCAGAAATAAGAACATTTCCTTTCAGGGTCACTTTCAACCCTACAGATCTCTAACTCTCCAAATCAAAGGCTCCCAATCAGTTAGTCTGGAATCTGGCAGCACATCTCCAGGCTAGTGGACACTATCAGGCTTTCTTCCAAGGTTTCCCAGTGTGGTGAAGAGGAAAGCTGACGTGGTTACCCGCTCCTTCAAGCTGCTTAATATCTTCATTGTCAGAACCACCATCAACCCATTCATTCTGTAACTTCAGCACCTGCTAATAACACTTCCAACCTCTCAGCCCCCACCCTACAAAACCCACATGTCAGTTTCAGGGAAACAGAAAACAGCCTCTCTTCACAAGGTTCTCAATGTCAACCATCTCTGGATGACACCAGTTAAAAGGAGGGTAAAGAAATAGGGGTGTGGCCTTCTGTATATAAGTATACTAATACTTTTTTTCTATGAAGCAGACACTCCATGACCTGAGCTATAAGCTGAGCAATTTAAAAAGCAAAAAACTGACTAGGATAACAGATGTAATACCTTGACTATGGTTAAAGCAATAATATCATTCCCAGCAACTGGATGATCAATCTCCAAGTCTGGGTGATGAGGTTACTGTAAACCATGGAAATAAAATTGTTTTTTTAAATTTGTAGACTCAAGTTTCCCTTACAGTGATACCCTTTTACAAAGCTGTTCTTAGTGGTCTTTGCCATGGAGCAGCCAAAAGTGCAGGACAACAAAGTCCTTCTGGAAACGGCCCAACCCTAACCCTCAATTCCAAGACACGGGTATATGCAGTTCCATGGTACAACCTGTAGTTATGTATCAGTGAGGCTGCAATGAACAGAGCCTAGCATCAAGTGACACTAAAATGAAAAGTGGTAAAAATATGAAAAATCAGCTCAAGGGGGGAATTTTGGCCCATGTGCAGTTTTCCCAAATATTAAATTAGATATATGCAAATATTAAAGATTTAATCTGAATTCTGAAAAGATTTTAAATCCTAGAAGGTAACTTTAATGTTAGGAACTAAGATACAGACAACAAAGATCTATATCTCTGGTGTCATTTTCAGGTTTTAAGAACTGTAATCTCTTAAGGATCCCAGGACTACTTCGGGGAATAAAAAGGTGACAAAATTGAACATGTTTGCTTTCGAGGTTTAAATAAAACCCCAAACACTTGAAAGGAGAAACAACCTGACAAGAGGAAAGAGGGAGAATGTGAGCTCAATTGATAATATCACTATTCAAGGAGAGGAAAATTTTACATCCTGCCCAAGAAAGAGCATGGTTAGCCATTTTACTGCAATTCAGTTTTCTTCAAAGTGAAAAGTACCCCTCATAACTAAGGGTTATTTACATAAAACATGAAGCATGTTTCCAACCTAAGAAAACTGAAAAAAGAAAATAATTCTAACTTTCGACGAATGCGAAAATGAGATTTATTGACATATCTTACAAATAGGGATAAAAAGGCACTTCGTCTGAATAAACTACTGTTTTAAAAATGGCAATCTGACACTAAAGGGTCATTTTTTAAAAATAAAATGTCCAAATGACTGAGCTCGAATGGTAATAGCAAGATTCTCAGCAAAATTTTGCATTTAGTCAACTGGTATGCCTCGCTCACAAAAGTAATTAAATGCTTGAGAAGGAAAGGAATTAAGTGGGTTAAGTGCGGATTGGATGACTGTGTTTTGAGACCTGCTCACAGGAAGCCACTACATCCTGCCTGAAGTCCCTGTCAGTCATGCCGTCTCAATCAATTCAAGTCCCCGCCGCAGCGAGGTGGGGCCGGCACAGGTGTCCGGCCCCGAGCCCCTCCCGGCGTGCTCAGTGGCGAACACCCCGTGCGGCAGCCACTCGGGTCCCAGGGCGGCCTGTTTGCTCCAGCTCAGGGCGCCTTTTTCAACCTCTCACAGGCTCTGGAGCCTAGGAAACAGGCGGCCCCCTCCCCTCGGGCCAGTCCCACTTCCCTGCCCTCCTCTTCTTCCTCCCCCTCCTCCTCCGGCCGCGCCTCCTCATAATTACCGCTCGGCTCCCACCTCGGGGCCGCTCCCCGGCGCCCGCAGCCGCCCGGAGGCCTGCGTCTGAGGGCGGCCGGAAGCTCCTCACGCCCCCGGCCGCACCCCGAGCTCCCGCGTCCCCCCCGTCCAGGCCGCGCCCCACTGCCGAGCCCCCTACGCCGGCGCAGCTCCAGCCCCTCCCGGCAAATCCCCCGCTCTCCACTCCCTCCGGAGAGGAGCAACCCCAGCCCACGCCGCCCCGTCGAGGCGACGCCTCCCCCAACACACCCCCCCTTCCAGCCTCACCCGTGCCCCGCGCTGGCGCCCGGCCCAGGCCCCAGCCCAGGCCCCCTCTCGGCCCCGCGATCCCAGCGCGTCTCGGTGCCGCCGCCCCCGCGCACCCACTGCTCCCTCAGCCCCGCGGCCGCCGCCGCCGGGGTGTCCCCTGAGCCCGGCCTCCGCTTACAGATCTTGCCCCGCAGGCTCTGCAGCACTCGGACCTCGCGACTGTCCTCGTCCCCGGCCTCGGGCTCTGCCGTCGCACTCGCCGCCGGCGCCTCAGAAGAAGCCCTCGCAGCAGCAGGCGCCGCCGCCGCCATGGTGCCGCCCGGCCGGTGCCGCAGCCCCGCCGCCTGCGTAGCCGGCCAAGGCGGAGCCCAGCAGCGGCCTAGGCCCCGGCTAACCGCGCTCCTGGCCCCGCCCCCGGGCTTCGGCCTGGCTCGCCCCGCCCCGCCCAGCCGCGGCTCCGCCCCTGCCCCACCCGGGTCTCCGCGTTCGCCGCGCCCGCCTCCCACGAACCCGGACTGCCCGGGAAGAACCCAACCCCAGCCTTGTGGCGCGGGCTAAGCGAGGCTCCTAGTCGTGGCTCTGAGCAGCCTTGAAACACCCACAGAGAGAAAGTCCCGGCCGGCGGCGATCCCTAAATCCTCCTGGGAATTGGGCTTCCCCGCCATGAACAGACCTCCACATCTCCTAACGCTTGGGAAAAATACAGGCCCTTCCCAATCAGGGGAACTCCATGTGGAAAGAAAATAGAATGGAATTTGGCAGATGGCTGGACCTCAAAACTACCTTATTCAAAAGAAGCCAAGAGACGCATTAGCGACTCCCCCAATAATATCCACAAGCTCCCCACCCCCAAGCCGAACACCTCACACATAAAGCTTTACTCTTAAGACCACTACTCTGCAAAAGCCGGTTCAAGAAAAGGACCATAGACCCCAATTCCACCATGAGTACAGCGCCCGCCACCCTCCCATAGAGAAATTCTGAAGTATTTACCACCATTTGTGTATTTCAGGAACAGAAGGAGCAAAGAAGTGCTCCCCCCCAACACAAGTGGGCTTGTTTAAAAGTTGATTGAAATTTGTAAATCTTGTAAAGCTAATTGTTAGCTTTATTTCAAGGGAACTCTTTACACTGAGTAAACTGTATGAATAATGCCCTGCCTGGTATGTGATGAGGAAGATGATTTCCTGGTCTTGAGGTTGTTAGCTGCGCTTCCCTAAGAAGGAAGAAACTGTGACTTAATAGGACAGGGTGGTTCTTTTCCAGGGCAACAACAGAAATCAGTCAACAGATAACTTTTTAAGGGTCAGACATAGTGATAACCTCAGAGACTACTCAGAGGTCAAGATGAAGAGAACCCCAGTCCTCCAGTAGCTCAGTCTGGAGGGAGACACAGAAAAAGGCAGAGACACTGGGAGACAAGAAGTAGGATGGGGGAACTGAGGAGTCAGGAGAGCCTTCCTGGAAAATGCACCTGATGGGGTGAACTGAAGACAAGCAGGGAGAGGCAGAAGTGTGCCAAGAAGTAGAAGCAGCTGGTGCAAACGCCGGGCAGCCACAGAGAATGCCCAGAGTTTGGCATATGTCTGATGCTGAGGAGCAAAGCTTCCGGTTCTGCCTGTGTTGTGCGTGACCCCTATTCCTCCTGTGTGATCTTTATACCTGTTGGAGAAAGTGACCTACTTCCTCTTGTATGGGTACTTTCCCGTCATTTCAAACAATAAGTCCAAAATTTAATTTCCTATCTTCCTTTCCAAATCTGAGTTCATACCCATACACTGTTATTCAGGCTAGAAATTTTTTCTCATCCCTTGTCCCCAAACTGTTTTCCGATGCCACTTCCTTCTGACTCTGCTAAAATCTTTCTTTCTCCTTTCTTTTCCATCCCCTGTCATTGCCCCTGTTAAAATTGTCTTCATTTGAAAAGTATCAGTGTGTTATAGTTTGGATTTTGCTTTATTTTTAAAGGCATGCCGTTTTACATGTGTGACGTTTGGGCAAGTTACTCAACCTTTCTGAACTTGTTTCTTTAACAGTAAAATGGGCCGGGTGCGGTGGCTCGCCCCTGTAATCCTAGCACTCTGGGAGGCCGAGGCGGGCGGATTGTTCTGAGCTCAGGAGTTTGAGACCAGCCTGAGCAAGAGCGAGACCCCGTCTCTACCAAAAATAGAAAGAAATTAATTGGACAGCTAAAAATATATATAGAAAAAAAAAAATTAGCCGGGCATGGTGGCTCATGCCTGTAGTCCCAGCTACTCGGGAAGCTGAGACAGTAGGATTGCTGGAGCCCAGGAGTTTGAGGTTGCTGTGAGCTAGGCTGACGCCATGGCATTCGCCCCAGGCAAGAGAGTGAGAATCTGTCTCAAAAAAAAAAAACAAAAAACAGTAAAATGGGACTGCTGTACTTACTCTTCTTTCTTCAAAGGGTTGTTATTAGGATTAAATAATTATTAAGAGCATGTGTGTGAAGTGTCTAGCGGAATGCTGAGCACATAGTAGGATTAAGTCAGGAAACGTGACCTCATGCTCTTGACTGGAACTCTTGTAATAGGTCTTCCATCCCTGTCATTCCTCTTACACACCACTTAATCTTCCTAAAGCAAAAATTGGAGTTTGTCAGTTGCCTGCTCAAAAAAAAAAAAAAAAAAAACCCGTATCAATGGCTTCATTCATCCCTTTAGCCAGCAAGTAAATGTATGCTATAGGTCATGAACAGTGCTAGAAATAACTAAAGAATAAAGTTCAAATTCCTCAGGCAAATGTGCAAATGTCCAGGTTGGCCTGGATCCAACCTACCTGACTCTTCCTATCTCCAGCCACACTGAGACATCTCACCAGCCAAACTCTGTTAAGAGTGGTCTTCCTCCAGCCTGGCCAAATGCTTCGTCCATCTATCTTTCTCTCATAGACAGAGGTTCTTATTTCTATAGTACATGGTATTACATGAGCCTGTGTACTTGTTTCATCTCTTCTCCTAGATTCACTTTTTAAACTCCCTCAAGAAATATCTATTGAATGAATGCGTGGAAGCCTATTAGCTCACTTACTTCTTCCACTCTGAAGACTGGAATTTGCCTTTTGTGAAAATTCTGATTTGTATTTATTATTCATTACCATACCTGTCCAAATGGTTAAAATAGAAATGGAAAACTT
>RJWJ010005290.1:0-69386 GCA_004363605.1 Indri indri
CCATGCCAACATTTATTGTTTTGGGACTTTTTGATAAAGGCCAGTCTCACTGGAGATAGGTGATATCTCATTGTGGTTTTGATTTGCATTTCCCTGATGATTAGAGATGTTGAGCATTTTTTCATATGTTTTTTGGCCATTATTCTGTCTTCTTTTGAAAAGTTTCTGTTCATGTCCTTTGCCCACTTTTTGATAGGGTCGTTTGATTTTTTCTTGCTGATTTTTCTGAGTTCTAAATAGATTCTGGTTATCAGCCTTCTGTCGGATTTGTAGCACGTGAAAATTTTCTCCCATTCTGTGGGTTGCCTGTTTGCTCTTGTGACAGTTTCTTTGGCTGTGCAGAAGCTTTTTAATTTGATCAGGTCCCATTTATTTATTTTTGTTGTTGCTGCAATAGCCTTTGGGGTCTTTTTCATAAATTATTTGCCTAGGCCAATGTCTAGAAGAGTATTTCCAACATCTTCCTCTAGAATTCTAATAGTTTCACTCCTTAGGTTTAAATCTGTTACCCAGCGTGAGTGGATTTTTGTGAGAGGTGAGAGGTGTGGATCCAGATTCAGTCTTCTACATGTGGCTATCCAGTTTTCCCAGCACCATTTATTGAATAAAGATTCTTCTCCCCAGTGTATGGTTTTTTCTGGTTTGTCAAAGATTAGGTGGCTATATGAGGATGGTTTTATATCTGGGTTCTCAGTTCTGTTCCACTGGTCAATGGCTCTGTTTTTGTGCCAGTACCAAGCTGCTTTTATTATTACAGCTTTGTAATAGAGTTTGAAGTCTGGTAATTGATGCCTCCCATTTTGTTTTTATTGCCTAGAATAGTTTTTGCATACGCCAACAGCAGTCTTACCGAGAACCAAATCAAAGACTCAATTCTCTTCACAATAGCAACAAAGAAAATAAAGTACCTAGGAATATATTTAACTAAGGAGGTAAAAGACCTCTACAGGGAAAACTATGAAACATTGAGGAAGGAAATAGCAGAAGATGTAAACAGGTGGAAAACCATACCATGCTTGTGGGGCGGCTGAATCAACATTGTTAAAATGTCTGTACTACCCAAAGTGATCTACAGATTCAATGCAATCCCTATTAAAATAACAACATCATTCTTCACAGATGTAGAAAAATTAATTTTATGCTTCGTATGAAACCAGAGAAGACCCCGCATAACAAATACTTATTGAATAGCTGCTCAGGCACTCTTGTAGATATTTTGGATCTATCAGTAAACAAAACAGGCAAAGATCCCTGTCCGCATGGGGTTTTCATTCTAGATAGGCATGGGAGGGAAAATAATAAACGATAAATATAATAAACAAGAAGGCATTTATGGTATTTTAGCAGTGTTACAGAAAAGAAGAAATAGTAGAGGTAGGTAAAGGGTCTTTGGAGTACTACCAGAGGTGGGGGGTATAGTGAGGGTTACAATTTTAGGTAATCTCTAAGATACTAGCTCTTAAAATCTGTGATTCTATGTTATTTATTTAATAATTGTGATCAAAGCAACTTTAAAATACCTACAAAGATATTTAAAAATTTATCATTTCTCTTAGTTTACCTTTTGGGCATGCAATCTCTTTGGTTCCCTTTGCTCTGTTCTCAGAGTTTGCAGAATTAGTCACAATAGCCAAGATATGGAATCAATCTAAGTGTCTATCAGCAGATGAATATATAAAGAAAATGTGGTTTATATACACAATGCATAGTATTCAGCCATAAAAATGAATGAAATCTTATCATTTGCAGCAACATAGATGGAACTGGAGATCATATGTTAAGTGAAATAAGACAGCACAGAAAGACAAATATTGCATGTTTTCACTCATATGTGGGAGTGGAAAAATTTGATCTTATGGAGGTAGAGAGTAAAATGGTGGTTACCAGAGGCTGGGGAGGGTGTGTGTGTGTGTGCACCAGGGGAATGAAGAGAGGTCGTTTAATGAATATGAACAAACAGTTAAATAGAAGAAATATTATAAATTCTAGTGTTGGATAGCACAGTAGGGTGACTATAGTTAATAACAATATATAGTACATTTCAAAATAACTATTAGGTTGTTAAGTATGAAATGTCTGATTTCCTTAAGTACTAAGTTTGACAGTTGATATCTCTGAAATTTCATTTTGACACTTCTTGTTTTATTTTTATTGTAAAGGTACATCCTCAGTCTTGCAAACACATATTTTGGCTTGTGATTATCTTTCAAATTTTTTGAAGCAATTTTGTGAAACCATGGATAAATCAAACATTCATGTTATTTTTGAATATGAGCTCCATCGTGGAATGCATGCAGCACAGACAGGTCGAAATATCAAAGAAGTGTTTGGGAAGGATGTGGCTAATGAACGGACAGTATGTGGATGGTTTGAGAAGTTCCATTCTGGTGATTTTAATCTTGAAAATGAGCCACATGGTTGACCTGAGACCAGGGTGGATAATAATGAGCTGAAAGCTGTGTGGAAATGAATCCATCTCAACCTACGTGTGAATTAGAAGCAAGGTTTGACGTTACTATTCCAATAACATTGGACCATTTAAACAAATGGGCAAGGTAAATAAGCTGGATAAATGGGTTCTGCATGAATTATAAGAGCAATCAGAAGAGAAATTGTCTCAAAGCTTGCCTTTTTTAGCTGTCACGACACAAAGGTGAACCATTTCTACATTAAACGTGTAATGAGAAATGGATTCTTTTTGCCAATTGCAAGTGTTTGGTACAATGGTTGGATGAAGATGAAGTGCTGAAACACACTCCAAAACCAAATATTCATCAAGGAAAGCTAATGGTGTCTGTTCAGTGGTCCAGCGCTGGTTTTATCCACTACAGCTTCATGAAACGTGGTTGGTTGATTACAGTGGATGTCTACTGCAACCAATTGGATGGAATGATGAGGATGCTTGTGATTAAGCAGCCGAGATTGGTCGATTGAGACAGGCCAATGCTCTTGCATGACAACACTTGACCACGTGTCATCCAAACAATGTTGCTCAAACTGCAGAAGCTGGACTTGGAAACTCTCTATCATCCACTGTATTCACCAGCCCTTGCACCAACTGACTACCACTTCTTCCAGGCTTTGGACCACTTCTTTCAAGGACAAATATTCAATTCTCAACAAACTGTGGAAAATCCCTTTCGCTATTTCATTGCCACTCGCTTTCCAGGCTTCTTCGCTGCTGGCATAAACAAGCTATCATTAGGATGGCAAAACTTTCCATAGTTTAGGCGCATACTTTGATTAATTGTACTGCTTCTTGTTTGAGATACAATAAAGTACACTTTATTTAAAATAGGATATTTCATATTTAATAACCTAATAGAGTGGAAGACTTGAATGTTCCCAACACAAGGAAATGATAAATGTTCGAGGTGGTGGGTATCCCAGGTACCCTGATTTGATCATTACACACTGTACGCATGTATCAAAATGTCGCATGTACCCCATAAATATGTACAAATATGTGTCAAATAAAAAATTTTTAAAGGCCTCATGCAGTTTACTTTTTCATGTTTTGCATTTTATGAAGCTTTGTTTGATTTCCCTCCTCTGTTTCTTTGGTCACGTTGTTTCTGTCTCTTTTATGGTTCTTCTCCCAGTCTAGCTTCACCTCTGCTAGGCTGTGGGCTCTTCCATAACAGGGGTCAGGCCTGGAACAGAGTATTCTATTAATATTTATTAACTTCACAAATTAACTTTGCAGGCCTCTAGGCTTAATATTCTACAACATCATAATAAATGTATCAAAGACTAGTGCTAACACCCCAAACCTTCCACTGTACAGAGCAAGTAGTGGTTGGGAACCACTTGTTCATGTATCTGCACATCTTGTACCTGGAGGGCGAGTGTGTGCCTAAGTTTTAAGTGTCATTTGGGGATAAGAAATACAAACACTTTATAATCAGTGATAGTGCTTATATTGCTTAGAGACTACTAAGAGGCCAGAAGACCATTTTTGGAAGTCAAAAGGCTCAGTGTATCATTTGCCAAATTTGTTCTTCCTTATTCATTTATTTTGTTATTTGTTTATTCATCAAATATTTATTAAGCATTAGGGGAAGTAAATTACTAATTTTCATAACAAACACATCAGAGAAGAACTATGTTAATTTTGAAAATCTGCTAATGGAGAGTATCATAAATACTATTAATTCCTGTGAAAATCAAATATAAAACTACTGTACTATTAGAAGTATTAATACTGTGCAAGAGCAGACTTTCTTGAAGGACCTTATGGATCACTAATCATTTATTCACTGTACAGGGCACACTACTCAAATCCAATGAATAGTCAAACAGTCAGATTATTGAACCCAATTTCCACCCTTCCCTATTGTCTCATAATATTCCTGCCTCATTTATTTATATTACCTGCCTGTACCTGTAGACAACTACCAAACAGATCTTAAACCTGGGATATCATTCCAACTGGGAAAGGACAAATGGGACACTAGTATTGTTTGGCAGGGCCCAAATAGAAGCCTGTGTATGTATTATCTATCCAAAGAATGAATGTGGCAGGTAATTGGTAGAAGTCTGATTTGCACCCCTTTTTTGAAGAGGTATGGCAAATATTAGAGACTTAGTCATAAGTGGACCCGGGTATAAGGCAAAAATTTTATCTATTGAGGTCCAAGGTAAAATCCAGGATGCCTAGTCATTGGGAGACATGGCTATGAGGTAGAGAACCCACGTAAAAGTATGTTGAGGCATCAGTGTAACAGGGGAACCAGCACCTGAGTAAGCAAGCACCCTAGCACCTCCCTGCCTAGCATCAGGATTTGTCCCACAGTCAGGGGCAGGGTTGAATTGACATGTGGACATTAAATATATTAGGTTGTCGAGTTGGTAAGTTGTGAAGTCAGGGTACTAGATAGGCCATTATGCATCTTATATAACATATAGACTAGGAAGAAGTTGGTTATATAAAGTTAAGCATGGTAGTTAATGGCATACATCCACACATGAGGACAGGATGTACAGAAAATTCAATCAAATCAATGGTCAACAAAGATTTATTGGCTACCTAATATATACCAGATGCTGTATATTCAGTGAGGAAGTAAAAACTGCTCTGAGATGATTTCTCTCTCTACTATATAGCACAAATTACAGTGCAATATTTATGAGTTATTAAAAGATATATACAACAGAAACAAATAACTTTGGGGAAATAAAGAAAGATACTAGTTAAAAGTGAATGTTTGAACAGGAGTTTGAATGATGAGTGGAAGTTAGCTAGGATAAGAAGGTAAGGAAGTATTTTTTAGGAAACTAGAAAAATATGTACAAATACATGGAGTTACAAAAGGGCTTGTTGTGTCAGTTGAGGCAGGAATACAGACTACATAGTGAGGAATGGTAAGAGATAAAGCTGGAAAGGTATGTTGGGGCAGGATTGTAAAGGAACTTCTGTACTGATTTAAGAAGTTGAGAATTTTAAGTTCCATGAGAGCTGACGCTGTAACATTAGCTGCTATTACAAACTCCAAAATGTATACTAGTCCAAATATAATATGGTAGAAATTTGTTTTTGCTCACCCACAATCGAAAGTCATAGTTTTGATTGCAAGGTGACTCCACTCCAAATGTAGATTTAGGAATCCACGTTTCTTCCTTCTCGATGCCCTATGATCTTACCACATGACCTCCGATGCTGCTGTGCTCTTCTGCATCAAGCTGGCAGAAGGGGAAAGAGCCAGGGAAATGGCTTGTGGGAAGCTGTTCAGGGCTTGTCCTGAAAGTGGCACATAACATTTCTGCTCACGTTCCATTGACTAGAATTCAGTCACATGGCCACATCTAACTGCAAAGGAGGCTGAGAAATGTAGTCTGTATGCCCAGAAGAGGAGGAAATGGGTTTAATGAATAACTAGCCAGTCTCAACCATTCTCTCACTATGTTTCTAGTGCCTAGCACACACTAGACTCTCAATAAATTTTTGCTGAGTGAAAATGAACATACTTTTAGTTTCTTGGAATATTGGTAATATGATCTTATTGTTTTAATTATAAGAGAAATATTCTTGTAAAGATATAAATAGATAATTAAAAAATGTGCAAAGTCAATACTTTGTTAGAGTGGATATGGAGCAATTTGACAAGTACTAAGAGGGACAGGTGGTGGGCAAGCAGTTAAGAGACTGTTCCGATAGTCCAAGAAAAAGATATTTGAGCCATGGCAGTAGGAAATGGTATCGGAAAGGCTGGATGTGAGACCCAGAAGCATTAAGGCTCGATGGTGAATTTATTGTGTGGGGTGAGGAAGAAAGAAGGGTACAGCGTCATACTGAGGGGTTCAGCTCAGTAATGGGATGCAAAATATATCAGTTTCTGTTGTTGTCATAATCAACTGCAACAAGTCTAGCAGCTTAAAAATATCCATTTTTATTATCACTGTTCTATGGGTTGAAAAATCTATCAAGTCCCAAATATTTTTCTCAGGGTATCACAAGGACAAAGTCAAGGTGGTGACTGATTTGAGCCACCTTGACCATCTTGAGCCTCTCAGATGGGGAGAATCTAAGCTTATTCAGGTAGCTGGCAGAATTCAGTTTCTTCTTATGGTTTCCCTGTGACTCCGTCCATCTTCCAGACAGCAACAGTAGGTTGGTCGAGTCCTTCTCTGGCTTTAAATCTCTCTACATTCCTCTTCTGCTGCATCTTTCTACTTCCCGTTCTGCTTTTAAGGGCTAATGATATTACATTGGATCCACCTGGATAATCCAGGTCAGTCTCACTGTCTAGGATTTGTCTGCAGGTGAACCAATGTAATATCTTGAGCCCTTAAAAGCAGAATGGGAAGTAGAAAGATGTAGCAGAAGAGGAATGTAAAGTCCTTTTTGCCATGTAATGTAACATGTAATATCCACAGGTGTGACACCAGGGGGTGAATGTCATGGGGATCGAAATTCGGTTTACCACAGATGAAGCACACAAGAAACCACGGAGTGGTTAATTTACCAGCCATTCTAGCCTATTTGTAGAATGTTTCCCTGTACTGCAGAGGCTGGAACCTCTCTTGCAGCTGAGGCTCTGGATATGATTTAGGTTCTGCCATTCAAATGCACTCACATGAGACTCAGACTTGGAAGTGAGGTAAAGAGGAGAGAGGCGGCATGCAAGACAGCTGTTTTGGCTGGTGAAAATTGGAGCAATGCTGGAATGGTTCTAAAGCTGTAGTAGTGACTTCTTGATTCAGCAGGCAGCTGTAAAAAGGAAGCAGCCACATACCAGACTGTCCTCAATTGCTTTTCAGATACAGAAAACATTTTTTGAATGTCTTTACATGGGCCTGGCAATTTTCCAAAGTTACCTTATTTGATGGAGGTATCACTATCCCCATTTTGACAACTGCAGAAATGGCTAATCAGATGTTCAGGGGACTTGTCCATGGTCATATGGTGATAAGAGCTGAGATTCAACTTCAAAGTTCTCTTCATTGTATAACAGCCACTGCCTCCTCCCCCTCCACCTCCTCCCCTCCTCCTCCCCCTTCCCTTTTCCTTCTCTTCTTCCTTTTTTAGGAGATTAGAATCATTTTCCTAACACTGGTAGCTTATAGCCATATTCTGGATTCTAACTTTGACCTTATATGGAACTCAGCTGTTTACAAAGAGTTTTTACATCCACAGCTTCACTTGATGTCAGGAGATGTAACTGGGGACTCATGGGGATTATGGAAGATGAAGGAAAGAAATGGTCAGGGATAACCAGCATGAAAACCTGCAATATACAGTTTCAATGAATGCTGGAGAGAGTCTCACATTTGTACTCCCTGCCTAGATGGAGTGACCTCCCGTAGACCATGTCAGTTCAGGAAGATTGCTCCAGAAGCAGACAAAGAACCTGAATTCCATAGACATGGCTGTACCTGCTGCCACAGGAGATAGATGAGATGCTCTGGCAGGTCAGCCAGAAGAGATGAGGAGCTGGGCTGTCACATTTGTACAGTGACAGATGCCTGTGCTCATATAATGTGAGAGAGAATCTCCGGGGCTGGAAGAGGCAGAGAAATGCCACATTTTGATAATTTCCTTAAAAACGCAAAAGATGTTACAGGATTGTCATGCAAAAGTTATCATCTTGTGAAAATATGGAATTGTTTCTTTTAGGGAAAGAGAACATGAGTGAGAAAAGGAGCTCTGAATTTACTTCTGGCAAAGGTAAAAGCAGCCTCAGAATTGGCCCACATGACTAAATTGGCATGTGACCTGGGGGCAGGGTGCAGGAGGAATAAAGAGGAGGCTTAGGGAACAAGAGCTGATACTTTGCCTTGGAATCCTGTATCACGCACCTAGACCTAAAATGAGAGCTCTTTGAAGCAGAGCCAATGTCTTTCTCATTTACCACTATATTCATAACAATTTGAAAAGTGCTTGTCATGTTATAGGTACTTACTACATTTTTGAAAATTGGCTATTATAAATAGTTACTGGAACTAGATTGTGTAAAGCAGGGGTTGGCAAACTACAATTCATGGGCCACGTCTAGCCTGCCACCTCTTTTGGTAAATAAGGTTTTATTGGAACATGGCCATGTTCATCTGTTTCCGAATTGTCTGTGGCTGCTTTTGCACTGCATTGGCAGAGCTGAGTAGTGACAGAGAACGTATGGCCCACAAAGCTGAAAATATTTACTGTCTGGCTCTTTACAGGAAAAGTTTTCTGACCCCTGGTGTAAAGCATAATTTAAAGAAAGCCACCTCATAGCAGATGGAAGAAGACTCCATTTTTTTTTTTTTACTCCACATTGCCCCTCCGCTATCAGCATGTATCTTTGATCCCAGTGGAAGAAAAACTCAAAAATGTTTTCTGTACTCTCTCCAATTCTTCTCCTCATATTTTTTCTTAAATCCAATCCACTCAAGTTTTTACTTTAATTGACATTGATCTTTTCAAGATCACCAGTGTTGCAAAATCTATAGTCAAATTTTCAAGCCTCATGTATTTGATTTAGCAGCAGTATCTGACTTGATTGGCCATGTTTGAAACATTTTCTTGTCTTGGCTTCTGCATCACCACATTTCCTGTAGCTTCACTGGTTGCCTTTTCTCAGCATCGTTTGCTGGTTCTTCTTCATCTTCCTGGCCTCTTAATGCTGATTGCTCCAGGTTCAGTTCTCGGTCCTCTTCTCTTGTCTATCTCAGCTCCCTTGGGGATTCTGTCTATTTATAACATCAAGTACCATCTATACTCATAATTTCCAAATTTCTATCTCCAGCCTGGAACTCTCCTCTGACTCATATCTAACTTGGCATCTCTATTTGGACATCTTCAATTTAACCAGTCCAAACAGAAAACCTAAACCCGATAGTCATTCCTCAAACCCGCTCTTCCCACAGTCTTCTCCATCTCTGTTAATGAAAACTCTATTTTTCCAGTTGCTCAAACTACAACCTTTTGAATAATTTTTGATTCTTCTGGCTCACACTCCACATCCAATCCATAGGCAAATTTTGTTGACTCTAAATTATATATCTAGACTAAACCTGCTTCTTACCACCTCTTTTTATAAACTTGTAGTCCAAGTTTTATAGTTTGAATGTATCTCCCAAAGTTCATGTGTTGGAAATTTAATCCCCAATGCAACAATGTCCAGAGGGAAGACCTTTAAGAGGCAATTAAGTCATGAAGACTCTGCCTTCATGAATGGATTAATGTCATTATCACAGGAGTGGGTTGGTTATCAGACTGTTTTTTTATAAAAGCAAGTTTGGCCCCCTCTTGCTCTCTCTTGCACTCTCTCACCCATGAGATACCTTTCACCATGTTAGGACACAGTAAGAAGGCCCTCATTAGAGACTGGCCCCTTGATCTTGGACTTCCCAGCCTACAGAACTGTGAGCCAAATAAATTTTTCTTTTGGTATTCTGTAATAGCAGCAGAAAACAGACTAAGACACCAAACCCATTGTTATCTCTCACCTAAATTAATGAAATAGCCTTTGATTGATCTCCTAGCTTTTTTCCTTCATCCCCTTTATATATTATCAACATCACAATTAGAATATTCCTGTTAATATGCAATTTAAATCACATTAACTCCCCTACTTGAAACTCTCCAATAGTCCCATCTCACTGAGAATAAAATCCAAAGTCCTTAAAATGACCTGCATTGACCTATGTGATTTGGCCCTATTATCTCTCTGTCCTTATAAGCCATCACCCTGTCAGCCATGAAATTGTGCTTCTGAGAGCTATTGCTGCAGAGAAAAGAATTGACAGATAGCTCTAGCTTCTGTGCTCAGAAATCTATCACTAAGTTCATGCCAAGGCCATGCTTCCCATGGGCTTCTCTAAGCCAATGACTAAGCATGGCCAGGATACTAAGGCAGGTCTATTCCTAGAAGATTCAGCATTCTTCGGATGGGAGGCTTTAACTCAAGGACTGACTAATGGTTTGTTCTGAACTTTCCTAGCACTGTGCTACAATCTGAGACTCTTCCTACCCAACCCTCCTTCACAGGGCTCAGACCTGCATCATAGTCTGAGGCTCTCCTTACCTCTTCCAGCTCCTTTTCTCTTTCCCTTAGAAGTGTTTCTCCTGTCAAATATTAATAATTTATAAGCATCTTTTGGAACTATATAAAATGATGGCATATAATTTTTCATTTTCATTAAGCCATTGACTTTAATGTGACATTTGTCAGTTATTTCTAATGATATGGGCAGTGAGTTCCAGAATTTATTTTTCACACTGAAGTTCATTGGCTATACTGAGTCAAGAATATTAACAGCATATTAGGCAAAAAAAAAAAAAATCCACAAGCACCCTACCCTTTTGAAAAATAACTCCATTAGATGACTCTCTCTCAAATACAGAATGGTTGCTCCAGCTTGCATATTTTTTTGTGAAACTTCTAATGAGTAGAACAACCTTAATTTAGCAATGCAAGGTTGAAGAATCACTATGTTTATAACTGCAAATGAAGTGTCAGTGTTGAAAGTGATGTCAAATTTTATTCAATTTGCAAAATCGAAATAAATAAATTTGGCTCTTTTGAAACTTTAAAGCACTATTTGATAGAGACAACCACCGAAGAATGTAAAATTTTATCAAATGACATCACTGAACATCTAAGACTATTTGAAGATATTTGAGAAATGTTCTCTGTTAAGAAATGAAGATTTAAAACTGGATGAGGACCCATATATTGATGTTCTCCAAAGTAAAATTTTTGTGATTAGGGAGTCTGAATTATTATTAAATATTATTAATGAGTCAAGGCACTGACAGATTTGGTGTCTGATGAGGGCCTGCTTCCTGGTTCATACATGGTGTCTTTTCTCTGTGTCTTCACATGGTGGAAAGGGCAAGGGAGCTCTCTGAGGTCTCTTTTATGAGGACACGAATTTTGTTCACGAGGGCTCCATCCTCATGATCTAATTACCTCCCAAAGGCCGCATCTCCTAATAACATCACCTTGAGGTTAGGATTTCAAGATATGAGTCTCGGGGGACACAAACTTTCATACCACAGCACAAGTCTTGATTCCAAAGAAGGTTACTGTGAAGACAGACAGTGGAAAAGATAACTGCAATAATGACAATTGGTAGTTATTTGACATTTTCTAGAAATATGAACCATACTACAGAATTCACATATTTGTTATAATTTGCAGAATGGGCTTTGAAGAAATAAGTCAGAGCATGCATGGAGACTAAAGTACATGCTATACTACCCTTTCCTCCCCATTCTCTTCTCAGCAATAGTTCATGGCCTAGACTTGAAGTGTTCATTATGTTTGTCCAAAGTGCATTACCTTCTAGTTCTCCTGCTTCTCACCTGTCACCGTCCACTATGTCTTCTCCTCTCTTCTGTTAAAATGTACCAAAGTGAAGTTATCAAAAACACTACAATGCCCTTATAATAATTGGATTTTCTGCTCTGAGTTGGGAAGATAAGAGATGTATTAAGTGGAACATGCCAAAATGCTAAGGCAGCATGAGGGACACCATCTGTCACAATATTTTTCAAGTTAATTTTAAGTGAGCAAAAGATTAAAAATATGTTTTCTTATTCTTTGCATCTTCACAGAGGAAATCTATTAAAGCAGGAGCTTTAATGTTTGCCATTTCTTTGTCTGTCTCCCTAAGTTACCAGCATTTAAATGAGTTTATGAAGTATCTAGGAAGAGAATGGGGTTTGGAGGAGGGAGGGTATTGGAAAAGTGATAGAATTCTTTGCTGACTCTTTTAGTTTCCTATTGCTGCCATAACAAATTACCAAAACCTTAGTGGCTTAAATATTATTACAGTTCTGTAGGGCAGAAATCTGAAATGGGTCTTAGTGGGCTAAATTTGAGGTATCCATAGTGCTGCATTTTTTGTTTGAGGATCTAGCCTCTAAATCCTCTAATAGATTTTAAATAACTCCTCCCCTTGCCTTTTCCAGCTTCTAAAGGCTACCCACATTCTTTGGCTTGTGGTCCCTTCCTCTGTCTTCAAAACCGGCAACGTTGAATCTCTCTGACAGAGAGGGCATTATTTAAATACATAATGAGTGACAAGTAAAGCCAGAATAGAAGTTGTTATATGAAAATGAACTGTAGTATTAAGCTCTTTCATTTATTAACCTCAGAACAGCTTATATTTCACAGGCCCATTTCAAAAGTTCAATTCAGCATCCATTCTTAATAACATCTTTTTTCCTCAACTTGTTTACCTTTGTAAGACTGATGGTTGCTTTTGTGTTAAGTCAAACATGCAATTGGTGAATAGGTGAAAAATTTTTTATTACAAAATCAATACATATTTTTATAGAAATTTTTGGAAAACATACGTAAGCAAAAGGAAAAAGATAAAAATCATCTGTAATCCCACATGGAGAGAAAAATCACTGGTAACATTTTGGTACATATACTTCCAGCATTTTTTCATGCAAATATATATAAAATAGAATCATATATGGTCTACTTTAAAACTTATTCAAACCTATTTAAAACCTGGAGATTGTTTCATGTCATGTCATTATATTTTCTTCTGCATTATAAGTTAATGACTGGCTGGGCATGGTGGCTCACACCTGAAATCCCAGCGCTTTGGATGGCTGAGGCAAGGGGATCACTTGAGGCCAGGAGTCCAAGACCAGCCTGGGCAACATAGCCAGACCCCATATCTAAATAAAAAGAAAAAAAATTGGCCAGTGATGGTGGCACACGCCTGTAGTCCAAGCTACTTGGGAGGCTGAGCCAGGAGGATCTCTTGAGCCCAGGAGTTCGAGGTTGCAGTGAGCTATGATGTTAGTGCATTCCATTCTGGGTGACAGAGCAAGACCCTGTCTCTAAAAAAGAGGGTTACTTAACTAATTAATGACTGGATAGTATTGCATTATTTAAGTGTACCAAAATTTAACTTTTCCCCCAGTGATAGACATTTACATTGCTTGGAATTTTTCTCTATTAAAAATAATCTTGTGTTGTGAAAATATTTAATTATTTTCATAAGAATAAACTTCTAAAAGAGGAGCCACAAGGCGAAAGATTATGTATGCTTTAAAGATTGTTAATACATCTTACTGGCCTATTGTGGTATAAGACCATAAGACCTAAATTTTTTTGAGACAGGGTCTCGCTCTACTACCTGGCACGCTCATATCATAGCTCACCCCCACCCTCTTGATACTATAGATCCTGCCTCCCCCAGCCACCTTTTTTTAAATATGGATACTCAATTATCCCAGGACCATTTACTGAAAAGATCATCCTTTCCCTACCTTTGTTGTAAATCAAGTGTCTCTATATCCATGGGTCTGTTTGTGGGCTCTCTTTTTCCCCCATTGCTCTACTTGTCTATTTTAGCACCAGTATCACATTATTTTAATTAACTAATACTTTCAATAAATCTTCATATTTAGCGAAGCAAGATCTTACACGTTATTCTTCTTCAAGAGTGTTTTGGCTATTATTGGGCAGGTAGATTTCCATATAACTTTTAGAATCAATTTGTCAAATTCACACCCACACACATAATCTCTCCTTCAAATATAACCTCTCCTTCATGCACAGGCACAAACACATGCACTTGCTCACTCACATACTTTACAGAAGCAAGCTTTTGGGATTTAAATAAATTTAATTTTTATTTTTAAATTTCATAAAGTAAAATGAAATCTTTTGGGTGTACAGTTCTATGAGTTTTGACAAATGCATAAAGTTGTGTAACCACCATCACAATCAAGATACAGAACAGTTATGTCACCCCAGAAAATGCCCTCATGCTGCCCATTTGTTGTCAAATACTCCACACACTCCTAATCTCTGGCAACCTTTGGTATAGCTTTGAGTCTGATTTCTTTCATTCAGCACGTCTCTGAGATTTTTCCAAATGTTACATGTATCAATAGTTCATTCCATTTAATTGCTAAGTAGTTCATTCCATTTTATTGCATACAATTGAATAGATGTACCACAATTTGTTTATTCATTTATTAAAGGGGATTTGGGTGGTTCCAGTTTTTGAAGATTATGAATAATGTTGCTATAATCTTTAACATTACAGAATTTTGTGTGCATATAAATTTTCCTATCTCAGGAGTTGGATTACTGGGTCATATGGTAAGTGTATGTTTAACTTTATAAGAAATTGCCTAACATTTTTTTCCAAAATGGCTGTACCGTTTTCAATATCACTAGTAATGTAGCAGAGTTCTTGTTGCTCTGCGTCCTCTCCAGGATTTGTTATTGTCTTTAAAAAAATAGCCATTTTAATATGTGTGTAGTGATATCTTGTTGAGGTCTTATCTTGCATTTCCCTAAAGATGAATGATATTCAGTTTTTCATGCATTTATTTGCCTTGTGTATATTTTTGGTGAAGGATATATATCCTGGATAGAACTCTCTTGTCAGATATGTGATTTGCAAATATTTTTGCCAGGCTGTAGTTTGTCATTTTATTCTCTTAGCTGTGTTTCTGCAGAAAAAGAAATGTCATTTCTCTAAAATAAATTTGAAGTCCACTCTGTCAGTGTTTTCTTTTGTGCCTTATGCTTTTGTTGTCATATCTGAGAATTCTTTGCTAACCCAAGGTTTTTATAAGTTGTAAATCATCTCCCCAATTTGCCTTTTATTATTTACTTTTCAGAACCCTTAGGTAGTTGTTTTTGTATTTGGTTCAGAGATTTTAGTTTTAATCAGTAGGAGAGACAGGATATAAGGTGCTTACTCCATCTTGGCTGGCATTGGAATCCTCCTGTTGTGATTTTGATTGGGATTGTATTAAATCTCCAGGTCAGGTTGGGGAGAAATGACATTTTTAACAATATTGAATCCTCAAATCCTTGACGATAGCATATCTTTTTATTTATTTATATCTCCTAAATGTCTCTAAATAAATTTTATACTCCCCTTTGCATTTTCTTGTTAGATGTATTCCTAGATAGTTGATATATTTATTGTTATTGTATGTGGTGGTTTTTTAAAAAAGGCTTTAAAATTGTTATTGCTTATATATAAACATAAACATGATTCCTTTATATTGATATTTTATCCAGGAAACCTGTTAAATTAATTCTTATTAATTCTAATGGATTATTAATAAATTATTAATTTTATTCTTATGCTTTATCTGTAGATTCTTAAGGGTTTTTAATTTGAATAATATTATCATGTATGACTAATGATGGCTATATTTCTTCCTTTCCTATTCCTATACCTTTTATAACTTTTTCTTCTATTACTGTGCTGGCTAGGACAATGTCAAACAGCAGTATTGATAGAGGCATTCTTATCTTGTTCCCAATTTCAGAGGGAAAGATTTCATCTCAAAGAAAGGGAGAAAACCTGGAGTTTTATAGAGGAAACTAACAGGGAGTCCCGAGGAAAGGTGGGCAGTGCTTGAGTGTTCTCTGAGTCGTGAAGACTATGTACAAGGACAGGGTGATCCTTTATGGTTTACACTTTGTTGGAATCCAACAGGGTTAAAGGAGGATTTCTTAACTGTAGCTGCTTTCTGGGAATACAGGGCTCAGATAAAGTTCAGTGTTGTCAAAGGAAAACTATCAAGCAAATATATGTATGCTGCTATTTTCCACCTCTACAGTTAAAGGCTTGTTTTCGCATGGCTGGCATCCTATCTTGTTCCTGGCTAGTTGTCAACTCATTTTTAATAAAGTATGAAAAGCCTAAGGTTCTGATCTGCACTAAAAAAAAAAAAAAAAAATCGGTGCATCACCATTAAGTATGATGTCTGTTAATAGATGTTTTGAAGACACCTGTCATCAGGGTAGGGAAGTTGCCTTCTATTTGTAATTTACTAAGAGTTATTTTTTAATGACTGGATGTTGAAATTTATCCAATGCTTTTTCTACATCTCTTGACATTATAATTTTTTTTTTTTTTTTGAGACAGAGTCTCACTGTGTTGCCTGGGCTAGAGTGCCATGGCCGTCAGCCTAGCTCACAGCAACCTCAAACTCCTGGGCTCGAGCGATCCCACTGCCTCAGCCTCCCGAGTAGCTGGGACTACAGGCATGTGCCACCATGCCAGGCTATTTTCTATGTATATTTTTAGTTGTCCAGATCATTTCTTTCTCTTTTTAGTAGAGATGGGGTCTCGCTCATTGCTCAGGCTGGTCTCGAACTCCTGAGCTCAAACGATCCGCCCACCTCGGCCTCCCAGAGTGCTAGGATTACAGGCGTGAGCCACTGCGCCCGGCCAACATGATAATTTTTTTCCTCCTCTGACCTATTAACTTGGTGAACTATATTTTTTGATTATTTAATGTTAAACGAACCTTGAATTTCTGAGGTTAAACTTGACTTAAGCATAATGCATCATCCTTTTAATTTATTTTTGGATTTGGTTTACTGCTATTTTGTTTAGGACTTTATATATGTACCCGTTAGTAAGACTGGCTTATAATTTTCCTTTTTCAACTCATTTCAGGTTTAGGTATCAAGGTTATATTAGCCTCATAAAATGAGTTGGGGAGTATACCCTTTTCTTTCAATTTTCTGGAACAGATGCACAAGATTGGAATTTTTCTTCCTCAAATGATTAACAGAATTTGATAATTAACAACAAAGTTGATCTCTATTTAGTTTTTAGTGTGTGTACATACACATGAATGTGGTAGTTATGGGACTGTTCATACATGCTATTTCTTCTTGACAACAATTTGGTAAGTTAAATTTTTTGAGGTGCTTTACCACTTTGTCTACATTTTTAGACTTACTGGAATACAGTTATCCTTAATAACATTTTATCTTTATTACTACATTTTTAGTCATGTTTTCATTTCTTACACTTAATAATGTGCTTTACCTTTTGATCACTGTCCCCATAAGATTATACATATTATTCATTTTTTTCAAGAATCAACTTTCGATCCTCTGTATTTTTGTTTTTTATTAGTATTTCCTAATTTCTGTTATTTTGGGGGACTTATTTTGCTTTCTAAATTTTAAGGTCCTTCATTTTTAGATTATCCTCTTTTCTAACACATGCTCTTCAGACTATACATTTTTCTGTAATAACTAATTTAGCTGCATACCATGTTTAGTTCAAAACATTTTTAAATTTCCATTATCATTTATTCTTTGGTTATGGATTATTTAGAAGAGTATTTCTTAATTTTTAAATACATGAGGATATTTTTAGTTTTTTAAAAAATTAATTTCTGACAGGGCCAAGGTGGCAGATGAGAAGCAGCCTGCAGGCGCTGCTCTCAAGGAGAGAAGTGAAAGTTTCAGGTCAATGCCTACCTATGGATGGGCCTTCTTGGAGAGAGCATTGTGAATTACCAGAGGAGCCACCAGGGACATTAAGTAACCCAGGAGGTGACTGGAGGATCTACTCTGCAAGATAAGAAGGTATCTGGAGGAGGCATCCACATGCAGGGAAGGACAGGAGGAGGAACCCTGGGTCTCCACGCTCCCCCAACAGGCACCACAGTCTGAGCTATGAGGGGGCTCCTGCACTACCACAGACCTCCGGACTGATCAGGGAGCTGCTTGGAGTCTGTGCAGAGACATTGCTCCAGAGTGGGGGCACAACAGGGACCTGGTGGCTTCTGTTCCCAGATTGCTGCAACTGACACCATTCTGAGGTCACAGGTTAAGAGCACCGGGTCTACACAGGGCTCAGCTTTGCTGCAGCCACCTCTGCACCACCCCTGCTGGGCCAAGGAAGGAATAGGCAGAGTGGATGCTCTCATGTGCCCCATGACTACAGCACCCCTTCCCCCCATGGGGAATTTAAGCAGAAGGGGAGCCACAGATACCACCTGAGAAGCCTTGTGGGCTGTGTCTCCACAGGACCTGGGCAAGGGGAGGGTCCCAGCCGCCCAGTGGTCTAGCCCCACGGCTCAGCCCCCAAAGTTCTCATGCTGCCCTTTGGCATGCAGCTCCGCCTGCACAGTTCCTGCTCTGCTGTCTGACCCCTGTGGCCCCACCCACACAGTTCCTGCACTGCCTCTAGCCCATGCCCCAACTCCAAGGCTTCTGCTGTCTCCAGGCTTATGGCTCTGCCCCCAAGGTTCTAGTGCTGCCCCAGGCACCACGACCCACCCTCTGACACTCCAGTGCTGCAGAAGGGCCCCACAGCTCTGTCCCTGAAGCTCCAGGACTGCCAGAGTGCTCCGCAGACCCTGCTCTGAGGCTCCCCACTGCCTGTGGGGCCCCGCTGCCCCACCCTCAAAGCTCCCACTGACCACTGGCAGGAACCAACCCTCCTGGTCCAATGTGCTTCCAGGGAGCCCCTACCCTTGAGCTGCAATGGTGCCTGGACCCAGTTGGAACCAATGCCCATAGCCTGGACACCCACAACTACTGCATAGATAGCCTTGCCCAGCTGCCATGTTCACATCCATGGGGAAACCCAGGCAGAGCAATTTTCTGCAATGCCGGCCTCCATGGAGAAGGTTTCACCCAGCTCCCAAACCGAGCTTCCAACAGCGGCCTGTGGAACAACCAACCACTCTACAAGAAGATCATCCAGCACCAGCTTGGACTGTGACAGTCCCAGGGGAACCAGACAACACAGAAGAGCTGCATGACAGACTCTCAGTGCATCTACCTCTCTCCTACCAGGTAAGTCTTCCAGAGTAGATAACAAAAACTCCATCTAGGTGTCTCTCCTTCTCACTTGGAGAGTTCCAAGCAAAGGAGAACAGGTGTGCTGCAAGCCTATCTTCCCTGAGCTGAGAGAATAAGTTGCAGATGAAAAGAAACCAGTAAAAGAACTCTGGCAACATGAAAAAAAAGGTAGTTCGACACCCCCAAGGGATCACAGTGGATCTACAGCAATGGATCCCAACCAAAAGGAAATTGTCAAAATGTCAGAACTGGAATTCAGAATATGGATGGCAAAGAAGATGAATGAGATTGAAGAGAAAGTTGAAAACCAACACACAAAAGCCAAAAGCATCAATGTTTTAGGACTTCAATGAAAAAAATGAAAAAGTTGCTAAAGAGCTAGATAGCATAAGAAAGGAAACAGAACTTTAAAAAATAAAAGTGTAATTTAGGGAATTTCAAAATATAGCAGAAAGCTTCAACTGCAGGCTAAACCAAGCAGAAGAAAGAATCTAAGAGCTTGAAGACAGGCTCTCAAACTAGCTGAGTCAGTCAAAGATGCATAAAAAGGAATAATACTTTAATTTTTTAATTAAAATGAATATATAAGGAGTTCCAACAACTCAATAGGAAAAAATCAAATAGTCTGATTAAGAAATGGGCAAAAGATCTGAGTAGAAATTTCTCAAAAGAAGACATACAAATGGCCAACATGTATATGGAAAAATGCTCAACATCATTAGTCATTGGAGAAATGCAAATCAAAACTACAATGAGATATCATCTCGCCCAAGTTAAAATGGCTTTTATCAAAAAAAACAGGCAATAGTGAATGCTGGTGAGGATGTGGAGTAAGGGGCACCCTCATTAACTGTTAGTGGGAATGTAAATTAATGCAACCACTATGGACGTTCTCCAGAAAACTAAAAATAGAACTACCATATGACCCTGTAATCCCACTGCTAGATATATATCCAAAGGAGGGGAATTCAATATATCGAAAAGATATCTGCACTCCCATGTTTACTGCAGCACTAATCACAATAGCCAAGATTTGGAATCAACCTAAGTATCCGTCAGTGGATGAATGGATACATAAATTGTGGTGCATATACACAATGGAATATTATATAGCCATAAAAAGAATAAAATCCTGTAATTTACAACAACATATATGGGACTGGAGAATATTATATTAATGAAATTCACTAAGCATGGAAAGATAAATCCCTCATGTTCTCACTCATATGTGGAAACTAAATATTAAAAACAATTGATTCATGGAGACAGGGAGTTGAATCATGGTTACCAGAGGCTGAGAAGGGTAGTGGGGAAGGGGGATAAAGTGGTGGTGGTTAATGGGTGTAAAAATGTAGTTAGATAGTTAGATAGAATGAACGATATTTGATAGCACAACAAAGTGACTACTATAAACAATAAATTAGGGTGTACTTTAAAATAACTAAGAGTGGAATTGGGATATTTGTAACACAAAGAAATGATAAATGCCTGACATGATGGATATCCCACTTACCCTGATTTGATTAATTCACATTGTATGCCTGTATCAAAACATCATATGTACTCTATAAAGATATACAACTATTATGTACCCATAATAATTAAAAATATAATAAAAGTTAAGGAAAGATCTCTTCTCCCAAGGATCCAAATGTTATATGGCAAGCCAGGCAAGTTCTCACTTCTTTTGCTACGCATAAATCCAGCTAATTAGTTCTGCATCTTTTTGGTTTCTTAGATAAATGAATCTTTATTGTTACACTGACACAAATACTTGGGTCATTAATGCTTAGACACTTTCTGATGTCTACTTACATGAAATTAACACAACTCTTTTTGGTATGAGATTTCAGTATGAGGTTGAACAGGCCTGGGCAAAGTTGGACATTTGCCCTCACTTATGGTAAATCAATCTTTTCCCATCAGTCACATACCAAAAGATGCCTGTGACCTCTTTAGCAGCAGAAAGCATGAGAAATAAGCTAACTAATTATGGATGAGTGGGAAATGAGGCTGGATATTTATATAGCTAAATAACATGTGGGCATTTAAAATACTTTTTTCTTGAGCAATCAGGTGAGAAAGCAAAAAGCTTGGGTGTCCATTACACTCATCAGCCCTCTGCTCCAGGTCTAGTCTCCTTTGCTTACTAAGTTCTGGACTCAACAGGTAGCAGGCAAAAAAGCCTAGACCAGGATAAAAAGTTAAGCTAGTTTGACTTTCACATTGAAACATGACCCTATTTCGTATCCTTTTCTATTGTTTGAGCTATCATGTAAGTATAACTAAGATATTCCCCAAGCAAACATATGGCCGCTACTCAAGAGTTTCATTGGCAGTGATTTCCTTATTATCTAGCTATGATTTGCGTCAGTTCAAAGAAATTGGAAGGCGAGATTTCTTCCAAAAGGAAAATTTAAATGTAATACTTTGTATCTGTGCTATCAAATATGGTTAGTGACTAGCCACTATGGTTATGGTAATTAGGGGGCAAAGAAAAACATAGTAATATTGTACACTTGAAATATGTAAACCATATCTATAATTTAAATGACAGTAACTACATTAAAACAAGTCAAAAACAGATGAATTTGTTTTATTCAGTATATTTTAGTTAACCCAATATATATAATATTATTTCAATATATAATCAATATAAAATTATTAATGAGATATGTTTTATCTTTTCTGTACTAAGTCTTCAAATTCCAGTGTATATTTTCCACTTTACAACATAACTCAAATCAGACTAGCTGCATTTCAAGTGGCTAGTCACTAACCATATTTGATAGCACAGATACAAAATATTACATTTAAAAATTCTTGCCAATTTGGTAGGTGGTAAAATGGCATTTCTGTTGATTTGAATTGCAGTTTCAACTGCCAACGAAGCTGAATATTTCCTCACATGTTGTATTTTGGGGAATATTAATGGCTCTCAACTTATGAGTTATCTCTATATTTAGGATGTTAACAGATGTACAGTTGTAGAAAACATTATTTTGTTCTGATATGTTTCCCAATTTTTAATACTGAATTTTACTTTAATCCGTCTGGATTTTATTTTGTTTGTTCCCGAATAGTTAATTTCCACAATATCATTTGCTGAATAATCTATCTCTTCCTCTTTGATCTGAGATAATTCCATCATAATACATTAAGATTATGTATGTGTTCAGGTCCATTTCAAGGACTTCTGATATTTTCCTTTGATTTCTTTGTTATTAACCTACTATTTTAATTATTATAGCTTTAAATATATTTTAATGTTTTTCAAGTTAAGTTTCCTTTTTTCTGTGTGTTTTGTCTTTCAAATATTTCACGCTTTTGCTTGATTTTTCTTCCAGATAAAATTTAGAATAATGTTGAAAAGTTTTAAAATCTTTTTAAACTTAAATGACTTCAAACAGTTACACAGCAATCTTTTCTACAGTGACCTCATTAAATTCTACTTTTCCTAAGTTCTGGGATCCATATGTGACAATTGGTTCCAATTGCTGAGTAATTTGTCTTGGAAAAATATATTTTATGCCATCTTGGTATAGGGGGTAGTAAATTAGAAAAGTTATATTAATTGAAAATGCTCTATATGAGTATATAAAGATACATTACAGAATAGCTTCTTAATAAGTTTGCATTAACATTTTGTGAGAAAATAGCATTTAGCAAAAGAAGCATGGTTCAGTTTCATATGTATTGTAACTCCTTATATGGATTTTGCATCTTATTAAACATCAATATTTCACAGGAATCTATGATAGTCTAGGAGTTTGGTTGGGCAGTGGGAAATGCGTTCTTTTAGAAACAGTGTATCATCCCAGAGATTTCATCATTACTGTGCAAAAGTATTAGTATTGTCTCTACTTGTATGTGAATACACATGTCTACAAGCCCATGGGCAATTCAAACCTAAAACTAAGGCTGAAGTAATATTTTAAATATTTTAACACATTCATAACAAAACACTGGTACTTCCTTCAGCTTTTTTATTACTGTCTGCAATAATTTGCTAAATACTAAAATTGGTATGACATTGTACACATTTGATTTGAACAACTGGTCCTGATCTTTTCACCCTGAAGGGTGCCTGTTTAAAAATTAAACCACTGACGTGGTCAGAAGGTTTGGTATCTCTATGCTTTTTCTAACTGCTTCCTAACATCAGATTCCCTCAGTTCTTAAGTAGAACTGGACGTCAAATATGGCATCAAGGCAATTTGAGAGTGAGAATCTACCCTTACTGTAGCAAACAGTCCAGTTGGGAAATAAATTATAAAGCAACCTCTATATTTTCCATGCAAAGGTAACTGACCATTTTTCATTTCATATGTCATTTACCCCAAGATGCAGTGATTCCACAAAATCACTAGACTCTAAAATGAACAAATGAGACAGAAATATTCCTCTGCTAATTCTATGTGTTCTATAGTGTTTTCTATAATGTGTAAAGGTAGACATGTTGCTGTACATTTCATTTCCTCTGTCATATATTTAAGGAAAAGATAATATTTGTAAGAAAGAAAGAATGTGCTGGAAATATAACTTTCTGTTGCAAAGTCTGAAATATAAAGGTTCCTTCATTGGGAGAACTGAAGATACACTTGAAATCTAGATAAAGTCCATCTCGTATGCGGGAGAATCTAGGGCAATCATTCAAACTACATTAGTAAAAATGTGGCTGAAAAATACAGTTGGTACATTTCAAAGTATTTAGTCTGATTAACCCTCATAAGTTAGGAGTATATGTATATGTCAGCAATTTTACCCAGATCTAGTAATTCATATTATTAAACTTTTGTTTGAAAAATACTTGGTATTACTTAAGATATTTCAGTAAAATTTTATGAGTCATAATTACACAGTGGAATTAAATTTAATTGCTCAGTGGTGTGCCAGCTTCTACTTGCTTCAACAATCTTGGTATTTTTCCCACTATTTTTTATGCAATACATTCACATAGCTATATATTTTATTGAACAATATTACTTATGATCATTCCATTTTCATGCATCTAGAGCTATCTATATGAACTCTTTGTGGTGGCTACTTAGTAGTCTGCTTTTTGAACAAGTCCCCTATTGATGAGCATTTAGGTTATTTTGAGTCCTTGCTATTACAAACAATCTTTATTAACTAACCTTGTACAACCTCTTTATATATGTATATGACTATATCTGTGGGAAAAATTTTGAGCAGTTGAATTACTGGGTCAAATTGTTGGTGGCATTTTTAATATTAATATTGTTAAATTTCTCTCATGTAGGCTATACGAATTTGCATTCATAACAACAATTCATGAGACTTCCACTACACTCTATACAACACAGTGCATAATTAAGCTTTTTGACCTTGGCTAATTTATAAGACAAATTGGTATTACACAGTTATTATTTTGACTGTCTTTAATAATGAAATCAGCTCAATATTTATTTTTCATATGTTTAAAATATTTTAGTATTTCCTATTCTGTGAATTGTCTGTTCATATCCTATACCCATTTCTCTATTAAGGTTTTTCTTTCCTTTTGATTTGTAGGGATACTTTATGTCATGAGATAGAATGCTATCATCTATGTAAAAACATTTAAAACATGTTTGCCATTTGATTTTGACTTAGTTCATTGTATATGTTGACATTATATAATTTCATATGGTCCAAGTATTAAATCTTTGTCTTAGAGCTTCTGAATTTTGTGTCATGCTTAGAAATGACTATGAGGTTATAAAGTAAGTGTTCCACCATTTTTTCTTCTAATACTTTCATGGCTTTATAAGTTTAAATTTGTGATATATCTGGATTTTTTTTGATGTAAGTTGTTATACCTTCATTTATTTATCTGACAAACTTTTGAGTCCCTGCTCAAGTAGTGAAAATTACTCCCATATTCTAAAGAAAATTGTTAGGCCATTCATGAAGAATGTGTTAAGAGGCAGCCAAGTCTGGTCCTTGAACATTTAGCCACTTACCTACATCTACCTCCCTTGCATGTAAGAGCTGGGACAAAGTTTGCCCCATTAGACATTAACTCTGCCCCATTTCCTTGGACCAGCAGCATCAGGATCACCTGGGAGCTTGTTAGAAATATAGAAAGTTGGGCCCCACCTCAGACCTACTGAATCTACATTTGAATAAGATCCCTAGGTCAGGGGTCCCCAACCTATGGTGAGTTGTATAATTATTTCATTATATATTACAATGTAATAATAATAGAAATAAAGTACACAATAAATGTAATGTGCTTGAATCATCTGGAAACCATACCCCCATTCCCAAGTCCATGGAAAAATTGCCTTCCACGAAAGCAGACCCTGGTGCCAAAAAGGTTGGGGACTGCTGCTCTGGGTGATTCTTAAGCACATTAAAGTCTGACACGCATTGAGGTAGAGGTGAAGAAAACATCTTTTGTCTTCCGGCCCATCCCTATAAATTTTGAAGTAGATACCGGTCAGTGGAAGAAAAAGGTGAGAATACCTCTGGTTATTTTGTTGAAAGAGTATTTTTAAAATCGGTGGTCTTTCTGTTCCTTTGGTCACTTTTCCAGTGTATGACTCCACCTCTAGCCAGTTTGAAATCGGTTCGAATTATTGCTATCATTTAAAAATAACTACTACTTATTTGACACTTTCTATATGAAATCTAATTTATATCATACAATTCTTTGAGACAGATGTTATTACATCTTTATAGGAGAGAAAATGTTAAATTAAGAGAGATTAGGTAACTTTCCTAAAGTCACACAGCTTAAGTGGTAGAGTCAGGATTCCTAGCCAGGTCTGTTTGAGTCTATTCTTCAACGAGTAGAATCATGAAATGACGGTTAGTGTAGGTGGGATTCGGGAAATAAAGGGTGGAATTAAAATTGGAAAGCAGAAATGGGAACATTTGAATGAATAGAGAAATTAATTTGGAAAAACCAATGGTTAAGATACATCAGGCAAGCACTTAATAAATACTGTACTGGTTGGTTTTTCAACTACTAAAGATACGTCACAGCTGCTCATAACAAATTTTGCACAATGTTGGATTTGATTTTAAAAACTTTCTTTTTGCCCCTTTTTGTGAGGTCAGAAACTGTTTTAATGTCAATTAGCCTTTGTTTTAGACAAGTAAGCATGATGACTGTTTCCCTTCCTGCTTTCTCTGAAACAATTTCCCCTGCAAAGAGGAGGTGGGGAGCATTATTTGAACTAATCAATGTAGCTTTTACATTGGGGTTATCTGGTTTATCTCATTTTGTATGATACTTAAAGGCTTATGTAGTGCCAGTAAGTAAAGAGATCTTACAGGTCAGCTATTATAACCCTTCATTTTACTGAGATCCGAGGCCCAGAAGTGGTGAGGGCTTGGTTATGGTCACTCAAGTAGATAGCTCTTCCTGCCTGGATTGCAGTTGGGTGTGCAGCTGTCTTACTCCCCACAAGACTGTGAACAATTCAAGCATAGGGACTAAGTTTTAATTATCTTTATACTCCCCATGACACCTTGTGCAGGGGCTGACATGCAATAGGCACTCAATAAATATTTGCTGAATGCATATTGCTAAATGAATGTTTAGTAGAGATTAATTTTAGAGGTCACTAAACTCAGATATTGAAATAGTGTAATGATTTTGGTATAACTCACTTTAGTCTCTATTTTCAACAGCATCTCAGCTCCAAAGGAAAAAACTTGTCCGTTCAAGGTCAATTTCGTAACCTCAGGTTTTTGCAGCTGATTTGGAATGAATAGACATGCAGTTTAGGATTCTTCTCCCTATCTTCTCTCCAGAATGACACTTAGGTCTGATGTGCTCACTTAAGTGTATCTGACACCTCTTATGCCTCCCTTCAGATCCTATTGCTATTTCAGCCACCACTGAGGTGACCAGTTTGGCACTTGCTTTGCACATCTTACCCAATAGCATCTCTCGCCTTATTGATGCTGGAATGTGGGATGCCTCAGAAATTACTCAGCCTCTGCATGCACAACATGAAAATGGAGAGGAGTTAATGCCCAATGGGGTGAAGCTTTGACACATGGGACATGGAAGCTAGTTGATAATTGTTACCCCTTTCTTTCCCTGGAAGGCACATTTCAGATAGCCTCTCAGACAATCCATGAGATTAAGTACTTTACTTTTATAATAGCCAAGACAATAATATATTTGTATTTTGTCTCTCCCCTTTTCCTGCTTCATTCCCCTGTATTTCATCCTTGATCACTGGGATCACATTTCTCAGAAGTCTTCCTGTTGGGCTTTTCTTCTAGGGAACTTGGGATAAGACACAAAGGTGGGTGGATACTAGGCCCCAAGGATAGCATCTGCCCATGCCACTGTGTCCTGAATGTACTTATTTTTTGTACATTTATTGTCTTGTTTTTAGTCATCACCACCTCTCCATGCTGTTACCTACTGAGATATTTCATTCCCATCTTGTCCCAACCTTAAGGTTCCTGTTGTACCTGCTGAGAATGGCCTTTTATCTATTCATAAGTTCTGAAGCCTTTTCAGATCCACGACACTGGGGGCTGCAGGGGAGGTACTAAACTATTTCCTATACACTGTGAGGATCCATGGGGATCCTGTGAGGCCCACCTGCCTGGATAACCCATGAAATCCATCTTTCTTTTCCTCTCTCAAGCCATGATGTCTTAAAGATGTCTCTGTAAATCTTTCTCTTAGAGCTACAGCAAGAGGATGTGGGGTATGGGGTTTTTCAACTCTTGACTGCAAAATTTTTCTAGGAGGTCCATCAACAACTGTTCCGAACTGGCCTATGAGATATATCTAGTGCCTGTCTTACACTTTTTAAGGAATATTTTGTGAAAAAAAATAGCATCCATGAAAGCACTATATGTTTAAAAAAAATCCAGAGATGTCTAACACAATACGCTTTTTTATAGGGGGATTGACTTGCAGTTTTGCTAACTGAGATCTGAACAAACAGTTCAATTTTTGTTGTGAATTACCCCAGTGTAGGGCAAGAGGATTGATTAACCAGACATTGTTGTGCCCCAAGATAGAGCATTTTCTTTACTAGATACAAAGACCGACTTCGTCTTTCCTTCCTATTTATTCTGTTTTTTAAAAAATGAGATATAACTCATGCACCATAAAATTCACCCTTTTAACATTGGAAACTATTAATAAGAAAGTGGGAAGGGTGGGAGGGGTGTGAGGAATAAAATCTTACCTGTTACGTACGATGAACCCTACGCTGGTGATGGTACACTAAAAGCCCTGACTTCAGCATTATATAATTCATTCACGTAACAAAAACACTTGTACCCCCTTAATATTTTGAAATTAAAAAAATTCATTATGGGATCACTGTAGATGAATAAATAATTTAAAAATCAAAAAAAAATTCACCCTTTTAAAGTATACATTCTCATGGTTTTCAATTTATCCACAGAGTTGTGCAACCACTATCTAATCCAGCACATTTTTACCATCACAGAAATGTACCCAGTACCCATTAGTAGTCATTCCCTGTCCTCTCTCCCCAACCTGTAACAAGCACTAATCTATTCTCCGTCTCTATAGATTTGCCTATTCTGGACATTTTATATTAATATAAAAGGAATCACACAATACGTGACCTATTGTGCCTGGATTTTTTTCACTCACTAGCATCATGCTTTTAATTTTTGTACATGTTGTAGCATTTCATAGTGCTTCATTCAGTTTTTGTCATTTTGTGGCTGACTTATTTAGCATAATGTCCTCAAGGTTCATCCATGTTGTCACATAAGAGAGCATTTCCTTCTTTTTCAAAGCTGAATAATATTCAATTGTATGTATGTACCTCATTTTCTTTATCCATTCATCTATCAATGGACACTTGGGTTGCTTCCACCTCTTGGCTATTGTGAATAATGCTATAATGAACATGGGTGTGCAGATATCCCTTCAAGATCCTGTTTTCAATTCTTTTGGATATATACACAGAAGTGGGATTTCTGGGTCATATGGTAGGTCCTTTTTTGAAAAATTTTTGAGGAATCTTCGTACTATTTTCCATAGGATCTGCATCATTTTACATTTCCACCAACAGTGTACTAGAGTTCCAATTTCTCTACATCCTCGTCAATACTTGTTACCTTTTTTCCATCAAAATGAGAATAGTTTAATTACGGTACCTCTACACTATGGAATCTATGCAGCAGCTTAAAAAATAATGTTGATCTATATGAACTGATATGGAATATTTTCTGATACACACATTTCTTTAAGATTAATTGTCTTTTTATCACAATCAGACATTGCTTTTCCTGTTGAAGAGGCCGAGTCTTGATTGCTTTGGTAAAATACATTGTCTTAACCCAGAACTAAGGGGACAGTTTTGACTAGGAATGCTTACAGGTTAAACACAGTCCCTGTTTGTGACTAGTATCAATAGATATTTTCTTTTTATTTGTATAAGCTACAACTTTCTGCCTTTTTGCTGGGGTGGGGGATGGGATGTTCTATTTTAATTTTTAATCAAAGTAACACAAGCATAAGATTAGAAATATAAAATAGTCCAGGTTTTCAATGGAATGCAATATCTGCCTGCCTAACTCATCTTACACACTTCCTAGAAGTAAGCATTTTTTAAAAATTTCTAATAATGTTATTTTTTATTATTCCGTAAAGCAGTATGGAGATACCTTAAAGAGATACAAGTAGATCTACCATTTGATCCAGCAATCCCATTACTGGGCATCTACCCAAAAGAACAAAAGACATTCTATACAAAAAAAAGTAAGAATTTTTAACCATCGTTCTTTTTAATTCTTTTGGTGGTTACCCACTTAATGCCAAATAATATACACATCACTTAAAAACTCAAATTGTGCCCAAAATGCTTATGATGCAAAAGATTAGTCTCCTTATACATGCCCTCTATTTCTGCTCCTCAGAGGTAACCACTTTCTTGTCCTCTTTCCTGTTTCAATTAATTAACGCTTGTTATCTTTAGTTGTTTGGATCATGGCCATCCTAACAGGTGTGAGGTGACATCTCATAGTAGTTTTGATTTGCATTTTCCTGTTTATTAGTGATGCTGAACATCTTTTCATGTACCTGTTGGCCATTTGTGTGTCATCTTGGCTTCAAGTCCTTCCCCCATTTTTGAATTGAGTTATTTGATTTTTGTTGTTGTGTTGTAGAAGTTATGCAAATATTCTGGATATCAACCCCTTATCAGATATATGCTTTGCAAATATTTTCTCACATTTCATACATTGCCTTTCCACTCTTGACTGTTTCCTTTGCTGTGTAGAAGAGATTTTAAGTTTGATGTAGTCTCATTTGTCTATTTTTGCTTTTGTTGCCTGTGCTTTTGGTATCATATCCAAGAAATCATTGCCAAATTTAATGTCATGAAGCTTTCCTACTATGTTTTATTCTAGGAGTTTTATAGTTTCAGGTATTCAGGTATTTAACCAATTTTAGTTGGTGTAAGGTAAGATGAGGGTCCAAATTCATTCTTTTACACATGCATTGTCAATTTTTTTAACATCATTTGTTGAAGAGAGTATCCTTTCCCCATTGTGTAGCCTTGGCATCTTTGTCAAAGATAATTTGACAACCTATGGGCTCTCTCCTCTGCTCCATTGGTCTATGCCTGTTTTATGCCAGTACCATACCATTTTTATTACTGTAGCTTTGTAATGTGGAAATAAATAATTCAAAATATAAGCTGTTGGAATTTTAAAATATTTTGAGACTTAAGGGAATGTGATTATGGGAACTGAGTGACATAAAAACGTAGCTATAAGCTAGTCAGCTATAACCTTTATTTCTATGATTATAGATTAGACTTCTTCCATACCTGCATTGTTTTATAAAATGTTGTGAAGGACTAAAGGTTACCAGGGAAGACCCCATCCCTCCTCACTGTTGATCTTTATAGATTAACTTCCCTCTTATCTTTATCACATAAAGATTTCATGACTATCACATTGTCTAAGATGGAATGTGAAATATATTCTTCTAAATTGGAAAGAAAATGAAAACAAACTGTATAGAAAAGAAAACAAACTGTGACTAATTAAATTGTTATAACCCATAAACCAGCCTTATATAGCAAATGTTATGATCCTACTAAATATCTTTGTTTTCTTTCTATATAAGAAAGACCTTAATTTTTAACTTTGGAGTACTGACCTCATTCCTCTGGAGTGTGTGTTTTCAGAATGTCCATTTCCAGTTGGAGCCTTGAATAAACTCTGTGCTTAATCATATTTTCTAAATCTTGTTATTTAAGGTTGACAGTAGTATGTTTTGAAATCATCCTCCTTTCTGTTTATTTTTAAGAGTCAAATTTCCCCAACTAATGTTTAAAATTGACAGATTTGTTTAAGTTTTGTTTTGTTACCTAGGGTATCTTTGTTGCGGAATAAGTTGGATGGCATGTCATTGGCAGTAAGACTAGCTTTTGAGGAGCATTATTTTTTCAAAAAAATAATGGGATGAGGTTGATGTAATCAGTTGATAACTTTTTAATCCGTGCCAAGATTTGTATCAAAAGGTATTCATATCTACTCATAATTTTTCATAATCTATCCCTGATTCTTTGCAGCCATAAGGATGCTCTGCTTTAAATAAAAATCTTGTCATTTATTGCATGTATAAAAGTTCTTCTGAGCCTCAGGAGTATATCTGTGCTTCTTTATGGATAACACTATGTAAGAGTTCCTGTTTGCTAGTGGGGATTGTCTACTGTTCCCATGTAAAAGGAAGGTTTACCAAAGATGTGATTTGCATATGGAAATGTACCTGTGCCTTGATTAACCTCAAAGGCATTCTGCAGAAGAAGTCATCTTTGCCCTCTCACATTTAGTTCTTTGAATCAGTGCAGCTGAAATCTTGGATAAATATAGAAATGTTCTATGGTCTTAATAATTTCATGCCAGCTTTTTATTGTGATTTAAAGAAAGACAAAATATCATGTGCAAAAACAAGCAAAATATAGTTAGTAAGGCATTATTGTTTCTAAAGATAAAATTCAACCTTCAAAACTAGAAATTCTTATTTGACTTATAAGCCTGTGGCAAAACACCACTGCTAATTTTAAAAAAAATTGAAGCCTGGGTTGTTGAGTAATATATGCTTTATGTAAGTATTTGCATTAAGATTTCTACAGAAATCTAAAATCTAAATCTCAAAATAGTTTTCATTATATATTATAAGCAGGACTTGATATATAAAAATGCTTGATATTAAAGCTTTATGTAACAGTGATTTTAATTTCTTAATTTTCCAGTTTAATGGGGATATTTTGAAAATATTAACCTATCATGTCTCCTCCTATTCCCCCATCTCCAAATCATGTCTCCAGTAGCCATTACACCATTATAGAACCTGGGAAAGGTTGGAGGGACACCTTTCCCTGATTACACCATTTAGCCATTATACCATCTAAGAAGGAAAAGGGTTAACCAGGTAGAAGAAGTAGAAAGTCCACACTTTCTGGATAGTAGCGGATAGTTGGCATGTTTTTGCTGCCCAGAATCTGAATCCTTTCCCTATGTTTGTGGCAGTGCCTACCATATGAGCTTTCTTTTTACTAGAGAATCTGAAAATGCCTGATACTTGCTTCCTTACTCTCCTTTAAAGCTAGGCCTATGCAGTCAAATACCGCTGCTTCAGACCTTAAGTGGCAAATTAATGACACAAAGCAGGGATTGTGAAAAATCCATTCTGGCAGGCATGGTATTGGTGGGGTGGCAGCCACATCCATTGTTCAGCACCAGTGATGTCTAGATCCAGCAGTGGTGGCAGTAGTGTCTTCCACTACTTCTGTGGTGTAGCCATGGTGTCTCTCTGCTTGGTTCTTCAGCCCTTCTGGAATCTGTGAACTAACCAGTGTCTAGGAATAAATTCATTTTCTGTTTAAATTAGGCAAAACTGGTTCCTATTGCTTATAGGTAAGACCCCTAATGGGTACACTTACCCCTCCTAGTCTCATGTGAACTGAGGAAAAGAGAAGGGACCAGAAATGTGGGATTCAGATGGTGAGACACCTGTGTTTCACATTCACATCTTCAGCCTGGGGTTGAGAAGAAAGCCTAAACAAGAGAACAGTTTGCTCTGCTTCTCAAACCTGGAGGTATTATAATGTACTTCCATAACCACATGGGGCAGCCGCATGAGAGTAAACTGAGTAGCATAGCACGGTTAGGCAGGGAGAGGGCCTAAGATTAGATCCTCAGAGTTTCCCAGTCTTCCATGCAGCAGAAAAAGCATTTAGAGGTCCCACAGGTCCTGAGGAAGAATGTGGAATATAACTGATAGTGCTTGATGGTGAATGTATGAAAAGGATCACAACAATAGGACAAAGTGATCTTATAGCTGAGGACTGCAGGACAGACTGGGTATGGGATGCAGTGAGAGATGCGGGTATTAATAGATTTCAGGATAGCAAGCTATGCTGATGAGAACTGAAGTGAGGCCAAGTTAACAGGGAGGACCACTGGTCCCTGTCTGAGCTGAGCGATAACAGGCCATTAGTTCCCAGCCATAGACCAGATGGATGGGCAGTGACAAGGACAAGGGTCAGCTACCATTCCCAGCACAGAAGCCGCTAGAGACCTAGGGGCTTATAGTCATCGTGAGATGGAAAAATATTATCTCATTTTATTAATAGGGAATAGATATTCCTTCCATGGTGTTGAAGGAAGACTTATATAGAACTCTGATCATTTTTGTCAAAATTATTTCAGATAGGATAAAATAGGTATATTGATTGTTGTGTGGCCCCCTAGGGAGTTCACTTATGAAAAGGAACTTCCTGTGCACTGAAATGTGACTTACAGGTACTGAGATACTTGCCCAAAGTACTTTTTTATTTGGCCTCTGCAAATATCATATATTTGTCATTAGTTCATACTACATTTTTCATTCCTGTAAATTGCTGAGCTTGTTCGATATTGAAATTTACTATGTTTGAATGTAGAACCTGAAAGTAATATTTTAGGTGATATTTTCATGTCGCGATATTTTCATTAACCAGTGTTCACTCTAAGGAATTAGCATTTCCCCTTGTCACTGGGACCAGAGAACGTGGTCTATTTCTAGTATTCAAATCCTACGTGGCATCCAGATCCTCTGGCCACTCTGACTAAGCAGACACCATATGAACCATCCATATTCAGGGTAACAATTAACATTATGTGTTATCACATTTTGATTGATACAACATATCTATTGAGAATGCTTGCTCATACTGCCTGGTTTTATTGAGCCGTCACCCATTTCCTTAGGCAATTACAGACATGGTTAGTTCTTACAGTTAAAGTAGCTGAGGCAGAGAAGAACACTAAGGAATTTGCCTGAAGTAGTGGTGGAGTTAGAATTTATTAATAATTCAGTTGCTTGCTTTTGGCGAACCTGTATTTGTTGGGGATGATATCCATCATCACTTTAATTTCATGCCCATGAGATTAGGTAGTCTACCTATGCAAACAGTGGAGCTGTTACCATGCCACAGTTCCAAAATGGCATTTTACTACCAAGGACCTGATGTGTTATTTGGTTTAATTGATTACATATTTTGAAAGCCCCTTTGCTGTACCATAATCTATTGGAATACTTTGAAATGAGATTCTGTATTTTTCACACAGGACCAAAATATATTCAGGTGTGTATACATGTAATATATATTCTTTCAATTACCATTGTCCAGGGACAACACTATTTAATCAACTTGATACAAAGCTCTGGGGTAGTAATGAAATGAAATTTTTTGTAGATTAATATTTTAAAATCTCACTATTATTGTCAAGGAAAACATAAATAGTCAAGCTGACTAGGCTCCTCTACACACATGAATGTGAATTTTCCATGTATAAGGTTAAAGTGTATGAAAGAGTGACATATCATTGATAAATGAACTGTTATGATCAGCCATGATTAAAATTGTGTTAGAAATTACACAAGAACAGTCCAGAATTAGCATGACCTTAGTTTTTGAAGTATGATCAATTTAATTATTGTAGAACATTAGATTCTTCTCTTCTCTTTGTTATAATTATGAAAAAGTAATTGAAAATTTGTAATCTTTAAGTTCCATTTTAAAATAGTTAAATTTGCATAGTAATTATATCACTTTTTAATCTTTTAATGTTTGTAATGACTATCAGATATTATTCAACAGGCACTGTGCTAAGTAATGCTAATATGAACTTAGATGCATTCACAGTGCATGCCTATACAGTTAAATAAATGCCATTGCTGGAAAGTTGATGTGTTTGCTACCTCAGGTTATCATTGTTTACAAGACATAGGCACAGTGTACTTACAAAAGTAATTTGTGAAAAAAATCTAGATCACTGTGAATATAATTCAAAAAATTGCAGAAAACACAGATGAGGCTACATTGAAGAGCAGCTCATGGAGCATCACATAAAGTAAAATCTCACATACTTTATTTCCTTAATGAAAATTCTTTATGAAATGAAACAGAATCAAATTCAGTCATTGTTATGGGCTGAATTGTGTCCCTCCCAAATTCATATGTTGAAGTCCTAACCTCAGAATATGACTGAATTTGGAGATAGCATTTTTAGAGAGATAATAAAGATAAAATGAAGTCCTTAGGGTGGGCCCCAATCCAATATGACTGGTGTTCTTTTAAGAAGAGGAGATGAGGATGCAGTTATCCACAGAGGGTTGAGACCATGTGAAGACACAGGGAGAAGATGGCTACCTGCAAGCCAGAGGGAGAGGCCCTGAAGAAACCAACCCTGCCAACACCTTGATCTCAGATTTCTAGCCTCCAAAATTATGAGAAAATAAATTTATGTTTTTTGTGCCACCCAATCTGTGGTACTTGTTATGGCAGCCCTAGCAAACCAAAGCAATCATATATACAAAGAGTTGTCATTTACATATGCTTAACTGCATGGAATACCATTACTAGTGTTGTATGGCATTGCAGCTAAATTTGGTTCAAGAAACAAGACAGCTTGGTGTTTACAATCACTCTCAAAAAGCTGATCATAGATTGTTTGTATAAGTTATTTTACTATTGTGGAGTAATCCTGGAGTATAAAAGGGCAATAGTGAGGAAAAATCCAGTTGTCTTCTCAACTCTGGTAATCCACTGCCTCTGTGGAGAGTGTCATCAGCTTCTGCCCTGAGTGACCTGTCCTGGTTCCACTGGGCCTTTTTGCTTCCATTAAATTATGTATCTCTGGCCAAGTAAATGGGGGAATTAGTAGCTCATGTGCATGTATCTGTGTGTATTTGGTGTCACTAGTGGTTTCCTAGATTCTCCGTCAGCTAAATCATCATCAAATATTTGATAAAATATAAATGTTTCAGAAATGCTAGATCACTAAAACTTTTACCTCCCACATACCCTTTCTCAACCTTCCTCAAACTTTTCTGAACTATTGGAGGCTGTTTTCCACCAGATGAGAGAGAAAATTGAGAGGAAAATATGGGATAGAGAAAACAGGGAGGGGACGCTAGAAAACAGTGAAGAGAATCTCAGCAGGATGGTGAACAGAGCCCCAGGATGACTGTTGTACCCCAAATGTAACCAGTCCAGATTATAGTAATGTGACTCAAGATATGCTGCCACCATTGTACTCTTGTCTTTAACCTGAAGACACAGTGCCCAGGTGAAGGTAGTTCAGATTCTTTTCTATCCTTGGCTTGACCATTTTCTGGTAAATTTTCTGCTCTGCCCTCTAGATCCTTCTGCCTGGATCAGCCTATGACACAATTTCACCTCACAGAGATATTCTGCTTTCTCTCCAAGAGGAACGTAGAAACAAAAACAAAGGAATGGCTTACTTCCCCTATCACATCCCTGTCACATATCCAGTACCAAACCACATGACAGCCCTACCAGATGTCCCAAGTATAGTGAGCATTTTGTTCATTTTGTTTCCCAGGTCTCAGTCATAAACTTGCTCATTGTTACTCCGGAAAGGCTCTTGTAAACTCTCACTGAAGTCAAAGTTACACCCTGTTTGGCTTACTTTCTCTTGAATTTCTTTATCTAACAATGACAACAGCACCCATACTTGGCTTTTCAAACACAGCAATGTATGAGTGAAGGGAGGAACATGTCATAGGGAAGGTGATAACAGATCTTATAAAGTATTGATAAGGCTCTATTTTCTTCACCTGGCTGTTGGGTACTTGGGAGTTCGTTTTATTATTAGTAGTAGTAGGAGTATATTTTATTAGTATTATTCTTTATACTAGGGGACAGCAAACTTCTTGTAAAGGGCCAGATAGCAAATATTTTCAGCTTTGTAGTCTACACAATCTCTGTTACAAATAGTCAGCTTTACCATTGTGACACAAAAGCAGCTATAGGCAATATGCAAACAACTATATCTGACTGCGTTCCAATAACACTTTATTTAAAAGAACAGGCATCAGGCTAGATCTGGGCCATGAAGTGTAAATTGCTGTCCCCTCCAAATTGCACATATGTGTTTTATATACTTTTATAAATGTGTGATCCATTTTTAAAAATTTATAAACAGACAATTCCTGTCACAAAGAGAGATGCCAATATTTACTCCACGGTAAATTATAAAATACCTTTTCAGCCCTTTTCTCTTTCTGTGTGCTTCCTTCTTTTCTATTTTAGTTTGGTCTGTTGTCATATGATCTTTCAATTGTCATGATTTCTGGGATATGCCCTTATGGTACGATGTACACTGGATTGGGAATCAGAAAAAGCAGATCCTATCCCACACCTATACCACTGGCTGGTATTAATAGTTAAATAGTTCAGTGAAAAATGCCTTTCCTTCTTTAGGCCTCACTTTCTCCCTCTGTAGAATGAGAGAGTTAGACCAAGTCATTTTGGAGGCCATTTATAACTCAATAAGTCTGTTATTTCAAATGTCTTACTGTGATTCAATTTCAGACATTGACTCATGTACTTCCTTCCTGATTCTCACCCCTCCAAAAAAAGGGAGTATTTCAAGTCACATGTGATCACCCTATTGGATTATTTGCATCTAAGTTTTCTAGGTTAGAGGATTCATATACTAATCAGCGTTTTAGATCCTAATACTTTGGTTTGTCATGGAGCCAGTTTTTTTTTTTTGACTGCACAGATGAACACCCAAGTAAAGAATTGAGAGTTAGTAATTGTACTGTCTTCAGAGAAGAATTACAAAATCCATCCAGAGTCTGTCATGATATCCTAAAGGTGCTGGTTGCATTATAAATTAAAAGCTTATCAAGTAATCTATTATAAAAATGCAATTTTAGGTGTGTTTAAATCCCATGGTGCATATACTTTTCACATTAGGCTGTCAGCTGCAGTATAAAATTTTATTTTGATGAGTTTAGATTTATATATGTGTTCTAGAAATTAGAAGATTAAGCCTATAGTTTATTGGTAGGGAGCTGAACCAACCCAGGGAAGAGTGAGTGGTCCTTGATGATGATTCATCTCTAAAGATGAAGACTTCCTGACCAGGCTACTTGGGTAATGGCTTGGAGGCAGCACATTTAAAACAAAATGTACAACACTCTTATGAAGGGAACAATGATAATCAAGTTTTTCTTCCAATAAGTTACAAAATAAAAAAATATATCAAATGAGAATATTGAGTGTAATTAGGTTTCTGTACTCTTGAATCTTTCAAGTGATTATCTCAATAAGGGAAATCCTAATGTATTCAATTCCTTGCATATGCATCAATCGATTTCCATATCTTAGTTCCAGCAAATGTATAGAAACTGAGTGTTGATTCAGATTACACTTTAAGTAGTACTGATGGGAGCTAGACTAAGAAAGTTAAGGTATTTTCAGAAAAGGAAAGCAATGCATCCCAATGGGATGGACTTTTCAATAGTAGCCTAGAAAATTATCAGTTTCTTAGGGATATCACAGATATTATTATCTCCTTATTTCTCCCCATCTGCTCACTGTCCCTGTATGATCTTCCAGCAAGCCTGGAAGAAGGCCTTGCACACAGTAGGTGCTGGATGAAGATTTGTTGACCTGAATTCTCTTAAGACAGGCCTTCTTTCTTCAGAGGAGCATCTCCTCAACTTGACTGACAGTTATAAAATAAATTTAAAATATTTAATTCTAACCTCTCTATTTGAGCCTGGCTATTCATTTCGGTTCACTGATTACAGGGCTCCTACTCTATGTCAGGAAGGAGGAAAGAGTAAGTGAAACTCCAGCTTTTAAGGTTGTGGGAGGAATATTTGAGTTCAATTCTATTTTATTCTGTTTCAATAAATGGAAATTTATCAAATGTATACTGTGAGGCAGACATTGTGCTAGCCACCAAATGTAAATTACTCTTCAAAATAACATGCAAAATGTTTTATTTTCTCTGTTTTATAGATGAATTCTGTGAGTCTCAGGTTATAAGTCTCGGCAAGGTGATCCTAGAAATAGTAACTTACGGGGCAGGGTTGAAATATAAATCTTTTGGCTCCAAACTCCATATTTTTTCTAACACATTGTTTGGTAAAAAGCCCTATTGTTTGGATGCAATTAAAAAGCAGCTCTTCAATCTGGCTATTACTTATTCTCAGACCTGGAAAGGCTCCTTAATGATTTACCAGTGTTCACCCTCCTCATTTCTGAGCCATTCCTATCTAAATAGCAAATAGACCAATAATCTTGGTCCCTCAAATCAGAGCTGAGACTCAGTATCCACAGGACAAGGCTGCTAAATTGCTTATTTTTCTTACTTTGGAACAAGTTATTTAATATCTCTGGGCTTTGTTTTTCTTATTTATATAATATGTTTAACAAAATAAGTAATATCACAGGGGTACTATATATATTCACTCATCTAAGTTTCTTTATCCATACCTGGTTTGATCACTGGCCCTACCTAAATATAGGCCACACCCCTGCTCATTTGTTTATGTATTGACTGATTCATTTACTCATCCAACATTTCTTAAGCATTTACTTTATGACAAGCAATGAGCTTGGTATGGGGGATTCAGCTGTGAATGAGACAGAGACAGCTTTTGCCCTTATACACATAGTCTGTAGGGTAGATAGGAATGAATCAACAATTTCAATGAGACATAATGGCTGTTATGCTAGGGCAGTGGATGATGCTATGGGACTAGTCTAGGGGGTCTAGAAATGTGACTGCCTAAAAAAAGTAATGTGTAAATTAGCTGAGAACTAAAGGATGAATGGAAGTTACTAGGCAAAGGGAGTGGAAGGTGGGGGTAGATTAAACATAGTACTTGATATCTATGCAGAATCATGAACAGAACAGTGACAAACAACTGCTGACTTCAGCTCTTTCTTCACCACTTCTCCAACTCCAACTTTAGCAAAGTACAGTAGGCAAGCTGCCTTCCCAGCCATGAAGCCTAGTCATTCAATCCTATTAGCCTCTGGTGTTGTACTTGGCCACAGCGGGGCAGATATAAGGATCAGTGACTACAGGAAGAAGGTTCTTCTCTAATTAATCAATAAAGGTTCACCTTTGGCTACATCTATTCAGAGCTTTACACTACTTGTTATGTTCACTAGTTTCTTGTACATTAGTGAAACCATCCACGTCTTTCTTAGACGTTTAAAGACTTTGCAGCAAGTTCAGTGGGAACTGTAGATAGGATGGGAAAAGGTGGGGTAGCAGTAGAACTGTCTACTAAAAAAGGCAAATTTTCTCCTGAAGTTTTCAATCTGTGTGAATGTGGGTACTGTGGGTGATATGTCAATAGATCTTTTCATCTCTATTCTGTGAGCCAGCATTTATTTACTACAACCTTCACACTTCTTTGATTTCTCTTTTCTTTTGAATCAGATTTTATCCATTTGCCTAGGAGCAAAAGAAGCTAATGATTACTACAAGGGCAGCCTAGTCAGTAACCAGTCTCTTGTCTTGTTAACGATTTTCCAGAAGCTTAAAGGAACACTGTATGTGTGTTGGAGGCTGACAATGGTTTTAAAAAATAATAAATCATTTTCTGAAATATTTGAATACTAATCTTTGTCTCTTGGTTAAAATGTTAGCTAATTTTCCTACACAATCTATATGTTCTTTTTCCTTCTGTTGTTTTGTCAGTTGAGTACTTTTCATCTGTAGCTTAATGGGCCTATGGTGCCTTCTTTATGCAGGTTGCTTTTTGCACAAAGAGGAAATTTTTTGGTTCTCTTCCCCCTTTGGCTCTTTTCTTAGTATTTGTGCATTTATTCCCTTATTCAGTTGTTCACCAAGTATTTCTTGAGTTACATTCTTGGGAGGTAATAGGAGGATCCAAAAAGAAAAAAGACATGGTCCTATGCCTAAGGGATTCAAAGGAAAATGCACACACAAGCAGATAACTCATGGAGCGGTGTGATAAATGGTGCAACAGGGATGTGTACAAATTGCTATGGGAGTATAGTCCAGGGATACTGTTTCTTATGATGCCAGCAGTCTCTATAGGGGATGAGAGAATTTGATTCATATTCATTAAATCACATTGTCCAAGATTTTTGAATAACATTGTGACTGATAGTTGTAGCTCGTCTAGTAAGAATATGACCTTTGAGAACTGAAGTTATACCTTGATGGATCCTGTACCCTAAACTCGTGGTCACAAGAAATGATAAAAAACAAAAAAACAGTGATTTATTTATTTTTATTTTTTTACTCGGAGTCCACCAGCACAATCTCTGTAACCTGGATCTCTCTTCCTTATTTTCCCTCTCATTCAAGAAATACCTAAATGTAACCTGCATCCATACTGTTCTATAATTGTGGATGAATTTAGTATAATTTGAGCAATTTTAGCTTTTATCTTTGTAACCTATCTTCTCCTACTGTTTTGGTTCGTTTTGTTGTTGTATTTCTAGTTTCTTAGCTGAACACTTAGGTCATTTATATTCAATATTTCCTTTTTTAATTTTAATAATAAAATGTTTTAACTCTATACATTTTCCTGAGTATAGCTTTAGCCATATCCTGTAGGTTTTCCTATGAGGTAATTTACTTTTTGTTAAGTTCTAGAAAATTTATAACTTTAATTTTTTCCTTCAATTTAGTGTTTATTAGAGTATTCCTTAATTGCTAAGTCATGAAGTTATGGGATCATCTTTCTGTTGTTAATTTCTATTTGTATTGAATTGTTGTCAGAGTGTGGGAACTGCATCATCTTTAAATTTGAGAGTCTAATTAGGTTTTACTGTTGCCAGATACATGATCAATTTTTATTAATGTTCCAGTAAAATGTATTGTTGTTTGTAGGATGCAAAGATGTGTGTGTGTGTGTGCATGTGTGTGTCAAATACTGTATGGATTTTCTGGCATGTCCTCCCCTGACTCCTACTTCCACCAGTGATCTAAGATTTTTTTTTTTTTTTTTTTTAGTTATTGCTTTCTTCTTAGAGGGTTTTACTTAATGTATTTCATTACTATACTGTTTGTTGCATAATGATTTAGACTTGTTTCATTAATCTTTGCAGGTTCTAGTTTTCACCATCACAAAATTTTCCTCTGTCCCATTGAATGCTTTGTGTCTTGGGTTATCCTGTAATCAATATGCATATTGTCATTTTTTCATTTGCATTTGCCTGATATAACTTAAGATCTTCTTTATTTTATTTCTCTTTAAAATATTAAGTTTCTAAGAATAAGGAATTGGAGCAGAGTCTGGCTCACCTGACTTGGTTTCTCTCTCTGGCTCAATAGCTAAATGACATTTTCCAGCACTCTTGCATCAAGATGGAGCGATAGGACTGGTCTAGTCAATAAAATGTGAATAGAAGTGATGTTTATCACTTGAAAGTCTTCTTCCCTAAAAGGTTCCCCATGATCTTCTATGTTCTTACTCTCTTTCTTTGCTCATGGGCTAACTAAACTCAGGGGATCTAACAGAATGCTTTGAGGTCCTAGTGGAAGACGAACCTAAGAACAGAGAGAACATGAGGCTTGTATGAAAAGCTTTAAGCAGAACACCCAATGGGATTGTGATGTGAGTGAATATTTTTGTTGTGTTGTTAATACACCTTAATATGGAAAAACATACAGTGCTCCAAATTCAGAAGTTACACAAGTGTATACAATGTGGTGTAATTTATCCTTCCCCTCTGGTCTCCCACATACTGCATGCCCTTCTCCAGAGGAAGACATAGTCAACCGTTTTTTGTGTATCTTCCAAGAGAATTGTCTGTTCCTATCCTTTTGCCTGTTTTGCTATTGAATCATTGATCTTTTTCTACTGATTTAAAGTTTCTATGTATATTTCAAGGGTATTTGTGCTTTTTGGTGGTATGAATAGCTATCATTTGTCTCAGTTTACTTGTCTTTAAGGGATTTTATTTCATGCAGAAAGTTTTGATTTATGCGTAGTTGAATTTATCATTCTTTTTAAAAATGGAATCTCGGTTTTATATATAGTAGCGTGCATATTTATATCTGAATTTATTTACTGATATATCAAATTTAATAAACTATGCTCCCTATTCCTTCCAAAGTCATTTTCTTGTCCGTTGTCCCTTCTCCATCAATACCTTTGGAAGACTTTTACTTTCCCACTCCTGAATACCCTCCAATTCCCCCCACATTTACCCTGTATCTCCTGGGTTTTTCTGAGAAAGCTTGGAATTTTAGTTTCAAGCTCTACATATTTTCAGTTAGGAAATGTCTTTTCTATTTCAAGAATCCTCACAAAACCATTTTATTAGTTTCCGATGACATTAATCTTCATTCATTTGGATATAATTATAAATATATGATTCATCATTTAGTGCTGTTTCTTATGCTTTGTTCAGGAGATTTTTGTTCTGATTTTTAATTTGACTAAAGTACTTCCTTGAGTTTTTCAGAAAGTACCTTTTTAGCTCTTGGAAGTCTTAAAATATCTTTTCTTTGTTCTTTCCTATAAGTGACACCTTGATCAATATAGGATTCTTAGATCACAATTCTTTCCTCTTGGTAAACTGGAGATGTTGCGCTTTGTTCTACCTTCTAGTATCACACGGGATGTGCTTGCTGCTAGTATGTTTCAATTTTCTTAACAAAATACTATTTATTTATTTGGTTGTTTATTTATTTATTGTGGGTCTGGATATTAGGCAGTTAAGTTTGTTCTTTATTGAGGCTTTTAAAAGTAGTTTTTATCCTTGGCATTTAAAAATTTAAACAGGGTAGATCCAACTACAGTCGGCCCTCCATATCTGTAGGTTTCACATCCATGGATTAAACAAACCTTGGATTGAAAATATCCAAAAAATAAGAAATGAAAATGCAACAATGAAAATAATACAAGTAAAAATATGAAACAGTATAACAACTATTTATATAGCATTTACATCATACTAGATATTGTAAGTAATCTAGAGATGATTTAAAGTATACAGGAGGATGTGCGTAGACTATATGCAAATACTGAGCTATTTTATATAACATAAGCATCTATGGATTTTGGTATCTGCAGGGGTGTCCTAGAACCAATCCCCCATGATGCTGAGGTTCAACTGTATATCTTTATGTCATTAACCCTGCTTAGGCTTCAGCAAGAAAGTTGTTGCTATTATATCATTGATGATTTTTTTCTTGTCTAAGTATTCCTCTTTTCTTCCAAAAGCTCATAGTAATCATATCTTAGGTTTCCTGGATCTTTCCTCAGTGTCTTGTCTTTTTATGCGTTAAATCCACTTCTTTGTATTCTTGCTTTGTGCTATTGGATTTTTTCTCTTTATATTCCAGAAAACCATTATGATCTTTTCTAGAAAAATCAGATTTTATTTTTAAAAAATTTTAATAGCTTTATTGAGGTATAATTAATATACAAAAACTTGTACATATTTAAAATATACAATTTAATGAATTTGTGCATATGAATATACCTACAAAACCATCACCATAATCAAGATAATAAACAGATCCATCACCTACAAAAGGTTTTTTATGCCCTTCCTTTTGTTTTGTGGTAAGAACATTTAATATGAGATTTACCCTTAACAAATTTTTAAGTACACAACCACAGTATTGTTAGCGATAAGCACTATGTTGTACAGAAGATCTCTAGAACTTACTTATCTTGTATAATCAAAACTTTATACCCATTAGAAATAATTTCCCACTTATCCCTTCTGCAACCCTGGCAACTGCCATTCTACTCTCTGCTTCTATAAATTTGACTATTTTAGATACTTTACATAACTGGAATCATACAGTATTTGTCCTTTTGTGACTTGATTATTTCACTTAGTATAATGTCCCCTAGGTTCAACCATGTTGTCACACATGGCAGGGCTCCCTTCTTTTCTAAGGCTGAATATATTTCCATTATATATTTATACCACATTTTCTTTATCCATTCATCTGTTGTTGGACATCTAGGTTGATTCCATATCTTAGCTATTATGAATAATGCTACAATGAACATGTGAGTGCATGTATCTCTTTATGATCTTGTTTTCAATGCTTTTGGATATAAATGCCCAGAAGTGGGATTTCTGCATCATATAGTAATTCTGTATTTAGTTTTCTGAGGAACCTCCATGCCGTTTTGCATACTGGCTTCACCATTTTATTTTCCTACTAATAGCGTACAAGGATTCCAATTTCTCCAAATCATCAGCAATACTTACCTTTTGGTTTTTAATAATAGTCATCCTAAAAAGTGTAAGGTAATATTTCATGATTACCTGATGATTAGTGATGTTGAGCATCTTTTCATATACCTGTATGTCTTCCTTGGAGAAGTGTCTATTCAAGTCCTTTGCCATTTTTTAATTGGGTTACTTGCTTTTTTGCTATTGAGTTGTAGGAATTCCTTATATTTTTAAATATTAATCTCTCATAAATTATATGGTTTGAAAATATTTTCCATTCCATAGGTTGTCTTTACATTTTATTGATTGTTTCCTTTGTTGTGCAGAAGCTTTTGAGTTTGATGTAGTTCCACCTATTTTTGGTTCTGTTGTTTTACTTTTGGTGTCACACCCAAGAAATCATTGCCTAGACCAATGTCGTGAAGCTTTTCTGCTATGTGTTCTTCTAGGAATTTTACAGTTTAATGTCTTATATTTAAATATTTAATTCATTTTGAGTTTACTTTATTTTTGTGTGTGATATAAGAGTTATTTTTTGTATATAGGTATCCAGTTTTCCCAACACCATTTGTTGAGGAGACCATCCTTTCCCGATTATGTATTCTTCACAGCCTTGTTGAAGATCATTTGACTACATATATGTAGGTTTATTTCTGGGCTCTCTATTCTGTTCCATTGGTCTATATGTCCATCTTTATGCATGTACCATCCTGCTTTAAGTATCGTAGCTTTGCAATATATTTTGAAATCAGGAAGAATGATGCCTCCGCCTTTGTTCTTTTTGCTCAATATTGCTTTGGCTATTTGGGTTTTTTTTTTTTTTTTTTTGGTGGTTCCATATGAGTTATAGAATTGTTTTTCTATTTCTGTAAAAACAAACAAACAAAAAAAAACATGTCATTAGGATTTTGCTAGAGATTGTATTCAGCCTGCCATTATTGACAGGGCAGCTGACCTCTCCCAGAACTGCATACAGATGTTCCCCTCCCTATAGTGAGCAAATCCACTAGGTGAACTAAACTCTATTCTACCCTCATTGTTCAACCTCCCAGGCAACTGTGGATTCTTCAATGTTCCATGCTCCACTGGAGAGACAAGCTCAGTTTACAAAGTTTTAGGTCCCAGTCAACTAAATTCCCAACAATAAAACCAGTGAGGTTCTACTCCTTACCTTTCTTTCTAAGATGATCTATATCTCAGATATCATCGTGGATCCTGTCTAGGCTCCAACGTATATGTGATCTGGGTTGCTTTTGCCGTTTAGTTGGTGCTGCAAAGAATCACCAGGAAGACAGAATCAAGGATCTGAATTCAGGATACCCTCTTCCCAGAATATCCCTCTCTTCTACCTCCATTTCCAACAGCCATCTCACTGAAGAGGGAGATGGGAGAGTGAGGTTGTAGATCTAATGACCTACAGTGTCTTTCTCCTTAGTCTGTCCAGAGGCAGATTCAGGTCTTATGGTCTCATGGTCTCAGGTCTTATGTCATCATGAGTGACAGGATTCTTTTGATTTATTCTTTATTGCAATCCACCATTCCAAGAGGCTTGGTGTGCAGTATTCCTAGGGTCCTAAGTGGCCCCACACCATGGGGAACTCAAAATCATCTGTTTCCTCTGATTCTGACTGACCTCCCAGCAGTGTCCTTGTTCTGACTCAGGCCCTTACTCTTATACACATACTATTCATTGCTTGGGAGGTTGAGAGGATCGTCTTTATTCTTTAACTGCTTGGGAGGCAACCATTTCCCCTTAACCTAGTCAATCAAGATCTCGTCACTGTGCCTATGAGTCTATCAGATAAACAAATCCTGGCTGGCATATCCTTCTGGACCTCTGGATGTACCTAAATTCCGATTGAATACTTAAGTCCTAACTGTGAGGAACTGAAAGGATTTGTTAGCTCCTTTTAAAATTTTTTTTTTTTTGAAAAAGGAGAGCTTTATTTCTCATACAGGGTAGCACCCTGCTGGGAGGCCATTCCAGCAGGTTAGGAGGCTGAGACGTGGCCAGAAGCCAGGCACACGTGCTTCTCCTTTTAATTTTTAATGCAAGACATTATGCCAGTTTTAAATGCTGTGCCACCTCCTTGCTACCACCTGTCCTTTGCCTGTTTCAGACTTCACAGATTTTATATATTTTGATACTAGCCCTTCCAGGAAACCTGTGCCTCTCATGTACATATTCTTTCATAATTTTATTTAGTTAGCTAAATGTATATTTGAATTACGTTTGTGGAACATTTTCATGTATCTTCATTGTGACTCCTGCTTTATTATGCATTTCTTAAGAGCAGAGAATTAACTTACTATGTCTTTTACATCTCCTCAAAACTTAGTATCATACAGTGAGTGTTTAAGAAACAGAACTAAAACAATTTAAATAGTTGCACTACACCCTCCTCCCACTACCGAAAGGTAAATCACTTTTATTTTTTCCTGGAAAACCTTATCAGGGGACACATATATTAAAATATTTACCTTTCAATTATTTCCCTGTATGTATATGTAAAACTATGTATGGCCTCAGACACACTTAGGAATTGGAGTTAGGTTTGAAATGTGTGTGGGTAGTGGTGCTGGGGAGTGAGAGTGATGAAGGTAAAGAGAACGTAGATAGACAGAGAAAGAGATAGAGAGATGATAACAAATTTGTGCTTAGATTTTGGCAACCACCTTTAATATCCCAAAGTTCTGTTTCTCAAAGGGCTTTTTGAAATCAGGGCTAGGGTATTACATACAAAACAAACTGGAAGAAGCATGGATTTGACCCTTTGTCCACAGGACTGGTATCTGAATGCTGAATCTGATCCTTACTTAACACTCATTCTGTTTAACTTGCAAGAAGTGATGAGCAGAGAAGAGATGTCTCAGAGAGAGAGATTTGGTGGTAAGAATTCATTACCTGAATTTCAACATTCTATTTTTTGGGTTCCATTTAGTACAGAGAACTTATGACCTCTTTTGCAGCACATGGGGTAAAAGAAATACTAAGGATTGTGAGTAAAAATATAACTCCTCGAGTGCTGGCATAAAGGGAACCTGGACACTCCTTTGAATTTGTAGGGCTGATTAAAACCAACATCTTAGGAAAAACAGATCTGGAGAGAGAACATGGTCAGTTGTTTTCACTGAATATGTCACTCGGGATTACTGTTATATCTATCACTAAAAGGCATTTGAAAATGTAAACGAAAATGTTCTGCAAACAGTGTAGAAAAATTAATCTATGGTCAATCTCACTGTGGAATTCTAGTAATGAGTAGTGAAATGGGCTAATTGCAGCCTGGTTTAAAAATGCATTAAATAATTCAGAAAAATATGGTTTACTGTATGAAAGCTTGTTAATCCTGTCGAGTAGAAAGTTTGAGGTTCAATGTTGTTATTTTTAATCCCTTAGAAGTTGAGTAGATGCTCCGGAGGCTGTGAATATTTCTGCTGCTTTCATAGTCTGTTGTCAGAATTCAGTTTCTGTCTCTAGGAGTCTGCTCTGTTTTGCAGCTGATCCTATCATATCAATTTGGACCTGCCCTCTGATGGAAGCTGGCGTTACCATGTAACTAGGAAACTATTAATTAAAATTGTATTTAAAATTATATGTACTGGAATATTCTTAGGAGCAAAATAATTTATTTTAATGAGAGGTCCCAAGGAAGTAGCCTTACAATCATCTGACTGCAGCATAACTTGATTAGAAAATATGATAAGATTCCACCACATACAAAACTGAAACCTGGACATCAAACCCTCTTATCTGTAAGAACGCAAAATCAAGTTATGGAGGAAAACTTCTTCAGTTCTGAGTTATTGTTTTTCTCTAAATGTTTTGTAGAAATACTGTCTGGAAATTAGATTTAGCAATTAGTTTATGTCATAAACTGTTTTTATTCCAAAAATTTGAAATAATTTAAAAAACCAGTTATTTGAAAACATTTGGTTTAAGCAAACAAGTTATTTTTTGCACAGGGCTGGGGTGTCTGGAAATAGTGAATTCTCATTCCTCTGGGTGTTTCTTTTTTTTTATTTTTTTATTTATTTATTTTTTTTATTGTTTGTTGTTTATAGGGGTACAGGTGTTTAGGTTACGTATGATGCCCTTGCCCCCCCTTCCCCCCAAGTCCCAGTCCCAAGCATGTCCATCTCTCGGAGGATGCACATTGCACCCTTTGTGTATGCATATATCCATCCCAGTGAATTCTCATTCCTCTGGGTGTTTCTTTATTTTGTTATTAAAGTGTAAGGAGGACTTTTTTTTGGAATGTTTGATATGGAGACTGGAAGACAAAACAAACTCGCAGTTCAAACATTTTCTTAAAGAATCAAATCTCAGTTTTATAATTGTGTTTTGAGACTGCTTGTATCTGATTCACTCGTTTGGAGACATGCACAATTATTTTAACAAATTAAACTTTAATGTTATTCTACAAGTACTGAAGTAATTGCTCACAGAAGTGTTTCTCAAAATACACTTAATAACAACTTGAGTCTTACCTTTGAAAGCATAGAACTGTATCACACTATTTCTTGGGAGTAGAATAAAAGATGAATAATTCATCAATATTTTATTTTTCTCATAAAATCTACTTTTTCCCAAATCATCTTGTAGTGGTTATTGTGTAAAAGTCAAGAATTCCTGTCCTAGAGAAGAGATAATATGTTCAGCAGTGTTGATGGGGGAAGAAAGCAGAGTTGGCATAAATTTGTCTGCCTTATTAATGAAAAAGCTCATGGAACTCCCTTATTTGAACTCAAGTTTCCAGGTACAGGCTTTTGGAGAGCAGAGTCCTCTTTGTTTCTCTGCAGCCTGCAGTGCGTTAACTTGCACACGCCAGCTGTTCCATAAATATTTGTTGAATGACAGTTAACCTCAATAATTTTTGGTTGTCTACTCTGTGCCAGGCACTGCACTAAACATTTTACTTGCATTATCGCCTCTAAACTATGTATTTGTATCACTCCCATTTAACAGATGAGAAAATTGAGGTCCAATTAAGTGAGTTTCCTGATGTCACAAAGCTAGGAGGTAGATAAGATTCTAACTAATGTTTGCCTGTCTCCACAGCCTGTGATCACTGCACTATACTGCTTTTCTGGATGAACCTATGAATGAATAAATGGATTCAGATTATATTATTCCACTATTTTGAAGCTTATTAATGATCACTTCCTGGAACCTTTACCCACCATATTTAAGTCTCTGTCTGAACTGATACCAGGATGAAACTACTGAGTAGTCAGAATTTTTCTTCTGACAAACCACCTTAGAATGCAATCTTCATTTAAATGTTCTGATTTAAATGTGGAGATAGAGACCTGAAAGCGTGAGGAGGAGCAGTGTTTGAAAACCCGGTATTCAAAAGTTTTTCCCTTTCCTGTGCTGTTCAGGAATTGGCAAGTTTTAGAGATTTTGCCCTCATCTGGTCTCCTGATTTTCTGTATGAAAAGATAACGTACTACAGCTGCTATCAAAAGAAATTGTTAGGATTTCATTGAAAGTGTCAGTTCCTGTTAAGGTGTCTTGTGATTCTTCTCTGGAAAGTGGCTATTGGCCGAAACTATTAATTTACTGAGCTCTGAAACCAGTGCCCAGTTCTTGGACTTTTAAATATCAGAGGACATCGATTAAAAGAATATTCATTTTATCATATAGAATCATCTTTAAGATTCATTCATGGGCTGCTCTGCATATTTCAAGTAACCTGCCCTGCTGATGCATTTACACTAAGTTGACCATTTAATTGAGTAAACAAATTGCTTATTTAACATCATGAAAATTTAGGCTATAATAAATATATGTTCCATGGGGAAAAAATTCATGGAAACATTCACAAGCCTTCTCATCACCTTCCGCTAGATCCTAAATTTGTGCTGCTTTCTCTGTTTTGATGTCAGTTAATAGTCACCCCATTTTCCCAGGTGCCCTAGTAAAAGCTGTTGGAACCACCAAAGCACTTTAAGCCTTCAGAGAGATGTGACTGTGATCTGAGTTACGTAGCATGTACTTGCAACTTCTGCTTCTTATATGGTAACTTTCTTCCTCATTGTTCTTGTTATGTAAATGACCAGGAGAGACCAGACCTTACCCTCTTCCAATCACTGATCTTTGTTATAGATTAACTGCCTCCTTTACTGTCCTGTACCTAACTTAGACCAGACGGCACAAAAGATCCTGTGACTGTTACATCTTCAGTGTGGAATGTTAAATATACCTTTCTCAAAAGAAAAAGACCACCTTGACCCATCAGATCATTGTAACTATGCCTTAAGCCTTTTACAGAAAGATGTTGAAATTCTGTTAAATTTCCCTAAACCTTGTCTATATAAATGACCCCAAACTTCTACACTTTAGAACACCAACTTCTGTTCTTTGGAATCTGTGCTTCACGGGCAGCCATCCTCGAGTTTTGTGCTCAAATAAGCTTCACATTTAGTCATATGTCATGAATCTTGTTATTTAAGGTTGACAATAAAGCTGGATGAGAGTAATTACCTCATCCATTAAAACATTATACTGTACCCCATAAATATGTACAATTATTATGTGTTAATTATAAATTAAAAAAATAAAATAAGTAAAACTAACTGACAAAAGATTAACAGGATAAAGGCATACAAATTTACGTATACATAGACATGAGAGTCCCACAAATATGAGACTCAAAGAAGGGTCAGATGACTGAAGTTTTTATACCATTCCGAGGCTATAAAATGAATAGGAACTTGGGATTTTTCAGGGAGAAGTAGTGACATTGGTTATGGGAGAGAGAAAGGGGAGGAAAACATGGTGAGCAAAGGCTGTCTTGTTATGTATATAAAAATCTTTCAGGTAATCTCAGAGCTGCCCTCAGGAAGAATATTTGGTAGCCTGTTATAAAAGTTTCTTTGTCAGACCTTTAAAAGTATCAGACTTTTATTCTCTTTTCCTGGTGATTTAATCTTTTCTAGATCTGGATAGAACAGATAAGGGGGCCTCAGAGAAAGCCTATTTGCATCTACTATTTACCTCACTAATGTAGATTTCTTCTACTGATATAACTCTCCCTACCACAAAAGGACAGCTTTCCAAAGCTATTGCTGTGTCTGCAGCACCTCTGAATAGCCATCTCTAAATATGCCCAAGAAGTTTATTTTGGGGTGGCGTAGTCTGGTTTCCATCATCAGTCAGGCATAATCCTTGGCCTCAGGGAACTCACAGGCAAGTCAATTCCAGATTATTTAAGGTCAAAACATGTTCAATATATGCAGCAATAAGGGAGCAAATTAAAAATATTTGAAGAATATTTGTAACCTTAGGGGTGGGAGAGACCTCCTTAAGTAAGACTGAAAATCCAGAAACCATGAAGGAAAAATATAAATATATTTGATTATATAAATATTTAAAACTATTTACATAGTATAATATATCATAAATAAAGAAACAATCCTATAGACTAAGAAAAAATATGTGTGACACATATGATAAATTGTTAATAACCCCACTGGGCAAAGAGTTTCTACAAATTACTAAGAAAGAGGTAAAGAATCCAGTAGAAAAGATGGGCCCAGGATATGGACTGTCAGTTCACCAAAGAGAGAATATATATTGCCAACAAATACATGAAAAGATTTCCAAATAATCAGTGAAATACCATGTAATATAACTATGAAATGCCATTTTCCCCAACACATAGAAAGATAGAGTGACAGCATCAATCCCAGGAAGGCTGTGGGACATAGGCATTTCTCATGCATTGCTGGTGGTAAAGTGAATTTCTACCTTTTGTAGGAAAGTAATCTGGCATTGTCTATTAAAATTTAAGATACACATATCCTTTGTTTTTTGGGGAATATAAGGTACAGAAATGAAAGTCCCAGCATGTGCAAAGATGTGTATTGCAGCAAAAAACAAAAACTTTACAAGCACCCTGAATGTCCAGCAATAGGTGAACGGTTGAATAAATTATAGTAGATCCTTGCTGTGGTATAATGAAGCTATTAACAGCAATGCATAAAATTTATACAGAGCTGGGAGGACTAGGGGAAGCTCATTAATTTTTCCTTCTACATCTCTGTACTATTTGTCTTGTTATATTTATTGAGCAATTATCTTTTGTAATTAAAAATCCAATAAAGTGAGAAAGCAATTTTAAAACTCTGCAATTATAGCCCAACGTATTACATGTTGTGATAGGGGTCATTTGGGTGCTGTGGGGATTCACAGGAGGAGGTGCCTAACCCAGCCTTAGTGCATCCAGTGAGGTTTTCCATAGGATATGACATCTGTTTACTCCTGAAGGTTGAGCTGGAGTTAGCTAGAGGGAGGAGGCATGGGAAACAGCATGTATGGAGAATGAGAGAAAGAGAGCTGTACATCAAGTGATGTTTACAGCATATAATTGTCAGAACTTGCTGATCGACTGGATATAGATTAAAGGGAGGATTCCATGATAATGCCCAAATTTCTGGCTTGAGCAGTTGCGTGAGAGGAACACAGAGAAACTGTTTTGGGGGCAGTTCAGTTTTGGACAATGCTTGCAGGAAGGCAGTTGAGACAACAAACACTTGGATTTCTAGAAGTTGACTTCCTTGCCCTGAGAACCTGGCCTCTAACAATGGTATCATCATTGGGCCTGCCTTTTAGTAACTGCGTACCAGTGTTGGCCAGGCCAGCCATGAAATCTCACTTGCCCTCTTGAGTAGAGCTCTCTCTCTACTGGAACAGCTGCAGATGAGCTCTGGAGCCCAGGGACCCTTGGCTACCCTGAGGCTGGACTCAGGGCCAGATCCAGGTTTTGTGGGACTGAAGCTTATACAACTCTGGGGAATCTTCTTAGCAATAAGATTAAACAATTAGAAATGACCACGTATACTGATTTAGAATGTAATTTGGTGTGATTTATCTTTTCATATTTACAAAAGTAGAGAGAAGTCCAGGAATATAATAAAACTATTTTTGTTATAGAACTGCCTAATTATTAATTTTAATAAGTTAACCTCTTTTAAATATTTCCTTACTTTTTAACTGAATATACTGTGACTGATTTTGTAATATTATCATCCGTAGAATAAATCCAGATGAACTTAGGTTCGGCAATGAGTTTTTAGATACAGCACCAAGAGTACTATCTACGAAAGTAAAACAAAAATAAAAAAGAAAAAGATAAGTCGGACTCCATTAAAATAAAAACTCATCCAAAATACACTGATAAGAGAATATATTTCTAGACTGGGAAAAATTGGCAAAGCACATATTTAATAAAAGACTTGTATTGAAAATATACAAAGAACTCTGGAAACTCAAAAATAAGAAAACAATCTAACTTAAAAGTGGGCAAAATATCTGACTGGAAACCTCATGAAAGAAGATATGCAGATGACAAATAAGCATATGAAAAAATGCTCAACATCATATGTCATTAGAGAATTGCAAATTAAAACAACAGTGTGATACCTCTACACCTATTAAAATGGCTAAAATCTCAAATACTGACAACACAAAATGCTGGCAAGGATGCAGAGCAATAGGAGGCCTCATGTATTGGTGATGGGAATGCAAAACTGGTACAGCTATTTTGGAAGACAGCTTGACAGTTTCTTACAGAACTAAATATACTCTCATCATTCAATCCAGTAATTGCTCTCCTTGGTATTTACTCAAATGTGTTGAAAACCTAAGTCCACACAAAAACTTTCACATGGATGTTTATAGCAGATTTATTCTTAATTGCCAAAGCTTAGAAACAGCCTATCCTTCAATAGGTGAATGGATAAACAAACTGCGATGCATACAAACAATGGAATATTACTCAGTGATGGAAAGAAATAAGATATAAAGCCACAAAATACATGGAGTAAATTTAATTACATATTCTTTAGTGAAAGAAGCCAATATGAAAAGTCATATATTTTAAGATTCCAACTATATGACATTCTAAAAAGGCAAAATTATGGAAGCAGCAAAAAGATTAATCATTGCCAGGGATTGGGGCTTGGGAGGAGGAAGGGAAGAATAAGCAGGTGGAGCACGGGGGGATTTTAGGGCAGTGAAACTATTCTATATGATAATATAATGATGGATATATGAAATTATGCATGTGTCAAAACTCATAGAATGCACAACATAAAGAGGTAACCATAATAAACTATGGGTTTTAGCTAACAATGATGTATCAATATTGGTTGAGTTACTGTAATAAATGTATTATACCAATGTAACATGTTAATAGTATAATAAGGGCAACTAAGGCAAGGAGGGGGGAGAAAGGATATGAGGACTCCCTGTACTTTCTATTCAATTTTTATGTAAATATAAAACTGTAAAAATAGTTTATTAATTAAAAATCAGATAATTCAGTCTTTCCTCCATCACAGCTGATCAAAATTTGATTTTTTACTATTGATAATTGGGTATATACAACATGCAACTTCACAAAATGTATAGTCCTGTTAAGCAGTAATTCAGATAAATCAATTTCACATAATTCCATTAAAATAAAAAAATGTATGGCACATGTATGTTTGAATACATTAAGTCTTCCCAAGAAGAGAAATCCTCTGTTTTGTGTAGGCATAGATGAGAACCACAACCCTCCCTTATAATGTATTATGCATACAATATTTACTTTATTGCATTCTGAAGATAAGCAATGTCTAAACACATATTTACAATAGACATCCATCTGTGATCCCTCCTTAGCTTCGTCTAGCTTCATCTCCTGGATGGCAAGATTGCTTCCATTGGCCAAAATTCAGGATCAAGGCCTAGGCCTGAGGATAAACTATAGCACAAACAAGATAAGATGGTGGAGGCTATTGCGAATGGGCTGAGGCTTAGGGAAGAAAAACCTACCAGAATTGAAGAGTATAGAACAAAACAGAAGTGTAGCTTAGGAATTTTCCAACTTGAGAATGGAATGTGTGAAGACAGAGAAAAGTGTAAGGGTGTCTACCTGGGAGAACTGAGGTTCTTCCTAAGAAAAGCCCTCGACCCTAAGCCTTACTAGCAAGAGGGGAGACTTGAAGACTCAGGCAGGGCTGATGATGATGTCTTTTACTGTGATTAGCAACAAATGCCTTGCATCCCAAACTTAGTTCATTTTCTTACTGCATCTCTCAGTCCTTCCTTAACGTCTCTGCATCTCCCACCCTCCAGTCATATCAACACTGGCATCTCTAGTTCAAGATTGTTTTGACCCTTGTCAGCTGTCTCATATCAGGATTGGAAGCTTTGCCATCAGCTCATCAACTTCTCTAGAAGGCTTGAACAGTGTCTGCATTATTCTTCATACCTGTCTCTACTGGAAAATCTCTGTTAATAAGAAGTTGACTACATTACAAAGCAACTCTTACCACAAGAGAACAGTTTTAAATGAGATAAGATTTCTTTGTTCAAAGCCAAATCTCTCTCCCTGGGACTTTTCAAAGTCTTCAGTATTTTTTGAATGAAGCCAAAATAAAGGGAAGACTAAGTTTGTTCCTTCTCTCATGTGATGATCCTTCAGGGATTTGAAGACAGTGATCATGTCCCTTTAGGTCTGCACACTTGCAGGTTGAAACATTCTAAGGACTTTAAGCTGCTTCTCACACGTCTGTCAACCCTTCACCATCTGAGTGACTGCTCTCTAAGCATGTTATCTTAAAGAGTGCTTCTCAGAAATGAGCCCACTGCTTTAGCTGTGCAGAGTGCAGTGGGATTAGCCCATATCTTGTTCTGAGCACTGTGCACTTATTAATGCAGTCCAAGATCAGATTAGTACTTCTGGCCTTCACACAGCATCCCTATTCTTACTGAACTTGCAGTTGACTAAAATCCCTGTCATCTTTGTATATGCTGTTGCTAAGCCACATCACCTACTCCCATCCTTATGTATTGCAAATTCTGGACTTAAACCTTATTTTTATCCTTCACGGTGAAGACATGGGCCCAGCATTCCTGCTTGGTGAGATATTTGGGCACTCCGACTCTATTATTTGCCGTCATCCCTTCTTGCCATCTCCGATTGTGATGCACAGGTCATTTATGTCTTTCTTTGGTAAGTGTGTAAAACAGGTGGTACATAAGGTTGTGTCTACATTCTTTGATTAGTACACACTTGATCCAGCCCTTTGGCCAGGTAAAGCACTGTCTGATCAAACCATCATTAACTTTCATTTCTTCATTTTAATACCAATAAGACAATATTTATGAAACTTCTATATGCCTGGTCTCTTTTAAGAACAAGGCTTTTATTAGTCAATTCTTACCACAACCTTATAAAGTCAGCTTCATTATCATCCCCATTATTCAGATGAGGAAAAGAATATTGGGGAGATAAAATACCTGTTCAAAGTCACACAACTAGTGAGTGGTGTAGCCAAAATTTAATGAAGGTGTGTTTGACACCAGCACCCATTCTCCTAACCACTATACACCATCTCCATCTCCTGAAAAATCCAGTCTTCCCAAATCCAAATTACCATCACATATTAGACATATTCATCCAGGCAGAGGGAAAAGATCAACATGTCTAAGGCTAGAGCATGCATGATGCATTTGAGATAATGCAAGAAGACCACTGTGGCTGGAACCCAGTAGGCAAGAGATAGACAAGTAGAGGATATATGCAGAGTGATAACTGGGGGCCAGATTATGTAGATATTTTGATGGATTTTTTCACTTGTACTCTGAGTGAAAGTAGGAACTATAGGAAGGATTTGAGCAGAGGAATAACATAAACTGGCATATATATAAAATTTTGGTTGCTATCTTTGTTGAGAATAGAGTATGGAAATCAAGGGCAAAGTATTAAGGGAGCTCAGTGGAGAAGGTGATAGTTCAGGTGATGGGGACTGCAGGAAGGGGTCACAGAAGGCCAAGTTTTCTCACAGATAAACTCAAAAGGTATACACTATAATATGCTAATACTTGGAAATTTGACTTAATTTGTATTTACGGGAGATTGCAATTAAGACTATATTATCATCATCAGATTAGTTTTAGTTTAGAAAGGATTTCAGCTTAATTCCCTGGTCCTGGAGCATTTTTCCCTTTGTCACTAGATGGCACTTGGAAGTACCTCTTGTTTCAAGAACATTTACTACAGAACATTTACACTAGATGGCGCTCAGGCCATTTCCCCCAGAGGCTGCTTGCTCCAGTATTTGTTGACACAGAAGTCTGTTACCTCTTGTACACAAAGATCTCTGAGAGATTCATCAATATTCAGTTCTGGTAAAACAATCAATTCTATAATGGGTACTTTTCTGTGAAGTGTTGAATCATACATGCCCAACATAGTGATTCTGAGCCAAACTCATAATTCAACTTAGATCCAAGAGTGCTAGTTTATTTTATTATACTGATGCCTCCTGATAGAGGGTTAAGGAGGAATACCTATCCTCGGTCTACCTTTTGCCTTTGAGTTTGGAGATCCATGCCTAATCTGCAGTGGAAGGTTCTGCCTTAGGTCAGCGGTGTGATCTTAGGTTAGTTACTTGCTTCCATATGGTTAAACGTGTCCTACGTGTCTCTTAAAGCCAGGAAACTGAACAATGATATCCTTGCTTCACTAGTATCTTTTTGGTTTCCAAGGATGGTCACTTTTTAAAAAAAAATTAGAAGCCTCTGGCATCCTCTTTCATGCCCAGTTATGACTTTATTAGCTTTACCTAGTTGAGATATACAACTTCAACTGGTCCTTGAGATGGGGATGCATTTCCTTTTCACAGTTTATCTTCCAAAGTTAAACCGACCAAAAGATTTTATACCTTGTCTGGAAGGCTTTTTCATCCTTTCATTGCTTCAGTCTCATCTGATTTGCTCTGTAGTTCTTTTATTTATTTTATTTTAAAATATTTAATTGACAAAGATCCTCTATATTCAAGGTGTACAATGTGATGATTTTATATATGTATAAATTGTGTGTCCTTGGACTTGAAACAATGTTTGAGCCTCACTTTAACTCATATGTAAAATGAGAGAATAGTTATAAATTTATTGGCAGCTGTATGTACTCTGCTTATTCCCATTTAATCAGAGTTTATGCTGATGAGAAGTTTTTTGTTTTTGTTTTCCCTTTCAGGCCTGACTGTAAACTAGCAGTGGCTCCAGAAGCACTTAATCTTCTGTCGCTAAGAAACACAGTATCTGTTTTGAGAAAAACCAACCTCTCTAATCACACATTAAGAGTGTGGAAATTCATGCACACACACACACACGCACACACGCACACCCTTTCTTAGCAAGGAGAGGAGAGCTATGCAATTATAATCTCTTACTTTTGAACAGTTTCCAAAGTATGTTCATATTTCCTCTCTCATTTGATTCTCCCCCAAATCCAGTGTGGAATAAGGAATATAGTCATCGCAGTCCCTAGCTTGCAGATGAAGTATGTGAGGTTTATAAAGGTCAAGGGCCTAGCTCAAGGTCACAAAGTTTCTGAATGGTGAAGGAGGGATGTGAACCCAGGTCTCTGTGAATACTGTGCCATAGGGGACCCGCTTGACTAATGATGGCTATTAGAGTTAACTGGGTAATATGTCTTGAAACATTTGCCCATTTTTCAGACATTTGACCTAAAATACAGAGAAGGGAAAATCTAGTAACCTAAGGTCATGTAAAGAATCACACAAACAGAAAATTGAAGAAAGAATTAAGTCAATCTAACTTCTGTCTATGTTTACAACCAACCTCCTCCTGTTTGGTTAAGAGCCAATCCCTTAAAAAAAGGTACCTTTGTTCTTCTAAAAAGAACCAAGTACATTTCTAAATGTTGTGCCCTTTATTAAAAGCTTAGGTATAAAGAGCAAGAAATGTTTATGCTTAAAAAAACAAAGCTCACCCTTTGTGTTGAGCAAATGGGAATCCTTTGATTCAATCTAAAATTTCTATTCTAGGTATGGTTATGTGGTTTTTTTTTTTAAAGGAAATAAAAATGGAAAACATTCAATGCTTTTAAATACCACCTTTCTCCTTCTCAGTTTGCTTGCTTATTATTAATACGGTTTGAATGGATTCTTGCTTTGACATGGAAGTTTATTTTTAAAAGAACTGTGGATAATCTGTTACTATAGCAATAATTTTCACTCTGCAGCTATTTAATCTTGAAGCACCATGGAACTTTAAATGTCAAGGTGGTCCATATTTAGAATCAATGCAGCATTTGATTGTACCAATAATTAAGGTGTTTGTGATGAAAAGAATTGGAGTTTTTGATTTTCGTTTATTTTTAATTTTTGTATAGTGTCTCTCACCTCTTAAGCACACTCAGCATGGGGGAAAAATGTTTGCGGGTAACGTCAGCATAGATGCCCATGCTGCTGGAAGCACATGAAAGTGATTGGCTGTGAGTGAGCCACATCAGTTTGTACACTGGGGACCTATGGAAGAGCACAGAGATGCCCATGTTCCACATTCTAATACAAATATGCGTCAGAAAATAGAACAGTAAGTTTGTGGCAAAATACTCTGGGTAAATCATTTCACCTAGGGGTTTAGTTCTGAATCCAGCATCTGGGAAAGGACTATCTCTCACCACCAATAGGCATTGTACTGCTTCAACATTGGGGGAGTAACCACTGTTTTGAGGGGACACTGCATACAATTTTGTATAGCTGCTACCAGGTGGTGCTTAAGTTCAGAGCAAGCCTATTGGTGCTCTTTCTAGCATGACCCACCCATGGCTTGGTTTTCATTTACTAGGATCCAGTTGCATGTTCTGAAGCACAACCTTTAAAATATGTCTACAATCAGCTAAAATGAGAACTACAACTGAAGCACAACTTAAAGCCATCACCGATCTCAATAACACTCTTCCTTCATGTTTACTTGCCTGGTCCTGAGAAAAACCCCTAACATGAGCTCCAGGGACCTATGGACTTGACCCATACCATATGCCTATGACCCACTATCTTAGTCTGCTTGAGGTGCTGTAACAAAGTACCACAGACTCGGTGGCTTATGCAATGGAAATTTATTTCTCACAGTTTGGGAGGCTGGGAAGTCCAAGATCAAGGTGCAAGCCTACTCAGTGTCTGGTGAGGCCTCTTTTCCTGGCTTGTAGACAGCTACATTCTTGCTGTGTCCTCATTGGCAGAGAGAGAGGAGGAGAAAAATGGAAGGGAAGAGAATGCTCTAGTGTCTCTCCTTATAAGGGCCCATCATGAGGGCCACACCCCCATGACCTCGTCAAAACCTAGTTTCTTTCCAAAGGCCCTACCTCTAAATACCATTTCACTGGGGATTATGGCTTCAACATATGAATTTTTTGGGGGAGGGACACAATTCAATTTCTAGTACTTACCTTTGTTCTTCTTACTCGTTCTATTCTAGCCACACTGAAATTATTTTAATTCCTCAAACAGTCATGCTTTTTCATAACTTCAGGTTCAGGCCTCAGGGTCTTTATACATACAAACTTATTTGGCTGAAATCTAGCCCAATTTTTCCCTCCCTGCTGCCATTTTCACCTAGCTAATTTCTATTTATCATTTAGGTCTCAGCTCAAGGTCACTACCTCAAAGAAGCTTTTCTAAACCCCAGATTAGGTGAAATTATTTGTTAGGTATTCCTATAGCACCCTATATACCTCATCACATAAAACTCATGACAATTGAGATTGCTCATTTAATGTCTATCTCCTAGGCCAGACATTAAATTCAATGATGTCAGGAATCTATCTTGTTTACCATTGTATTTCCAGTGCCTAGCTCAGAGTGAGCACTTAAATATTGTTGAATGAATGAATGAATTACAGGCAGCTTCACTGATAGAAAATCAAGGATCCTTTGTTTGGGCTCAACAAACAAACCTTCTTTAAGATAAACCCGTTCTGGTACCACTACATTAAAAATGGTGAACTGGGATAAGAAATGCAACTAATTTTTAACACAGAGATCAAAAGGTACACATATAAATGTCTGCTATTTCCTTCAAATAGTCTCTTTGAAAAGATGCCTTTGGATCTTGGGACACATTTTGTCTTTTGAGTGAAGGTTTTTTGATTTGGAAATTATTAAAAGTTATTTAGGAGTATTCAATTCATTTATTGATTCATTTGACAAATTCCATTTTTTTCTGAGAAATAAGGTGTGGCTAGTTAACAATGGGATGAATTTTCTTGTGTGACTCATAAACTGACTCAGAAAACAATTCCAAAGTTACATCTTTAATGAGAATCATGGAAATTTTATCTTGCCCATTTTCGAAGTCACTGTACAACCCAGACATGTTGACTGACTTTGTGAAAAAGCTGAGTCTCTATTGAAATATTATACATATCAATCAAGTATTACATGCTTTGAGTTGTGTTTTTGCATAAAAGATATGCCAGGCCCTAGGACCATACCTTATTACAGGCAGGAGGGATCTAAGGAATGAACAAGACCTCAGCACTAAGACTTGTTTGTTGCTATCCAGCCCTCATCTGTGACCCTGGCTGTTTGTTTTTTATCATCTTCAGAGGCCATGTGTGCCTTACTTGCTAAGATTTCCTCCTGACATCTGCAGGTGGGTAAATCGTTGTGTATGTTTCAACCTGTCTAGACCCCATTAATGTGTCCCATTAATTCAATTCTGTTTACTTCACATTTTTTAGCACAATGACAAGTTTTTTGCTAAGCACTGAGAGTAAAGAGACTAAAAATATATAGAAAAACAACAAGGAAGTTACAGCTTATTAGTTATATAGACACTTAAATAACTGCCATAAACTATTCTTGGTAGTGCAGCAATCCATGTACGTGCAACATTCAAAGGAGGGAGACTGCAGAAAGGATTTCCTTCCCCTAAGGACTTCATATTTCAATGCATGCATGTGCTGTGAAGGAGTGTAACAGGGATCAGTGGGAGACAAGGTGCCACATCATCCTGAACTGAAGGAGAAGGCAGTTGTCTGAAGCCTGCCGTATCAACTTGGGGTGGCAGCTTTCTCCTATAGTTCATGATGGTATTCAGGGACTGTACTAGTTTCCTATAACTGCAGTAAAAATTACCACAAACTTATTGAATAAAAAAATACAGATTTATTCTCTTACAGTTTTGAAGGTCAGAAGTCTAAAATCAAGGTAGCAGCAGGGCTGCATTCCTCCTAAAATCTTCAGGGGAGAATCTATTTCCTTCCCCTTTTCAGCTTCTGGACGCCTCCTGCATTCCTTGGTTCATGATCCCTTCCTCATACCATGCCTACCTCTTGCTTTTGTCATCACATCTCCTACTACTATGACATTTCTGCCTCCATCTTTTTTTTTTTTTTTTTTTTTTTTAAAGACAAAGTCTGGCTCTGTCACCCAAGCTGGAGTGCAGTGGTGTGATCACGGCTCACTGCAACCTCAAATTGCTTGTTTCTAGCCATCCTCCCACCTCAGCCTTCTGAGTAGCTAGGAATACAGGCATGTGCCACCACACCTGGCTAATTTTTAAATTTTTTTGTAGAGATAGGGTCTTGCCGTGTTGCCCAGCCCGTTCTGGAATTCCTGGCCTCAACTGATCCTCATGCTTTGGCATCCCAAGTTCTTGGGATTACAGGCGTGAGTCACTGTGCCTAGTCCTGCCCCCTCTTATAATGACCCTTGTGATTACATTGGGCTCACACTGAAATATGGGGTAATCTCTCCATGTCAAGGTCCTTAATCACATCTGCAAAGTCTCTTTTGTCTTATAATGTAATATTCAGGGTCTGGGGATTACAATGTGGACATCTTTGGGGGCCATTATTATTCCTAGTTTGGGGACTAAGGCAACGAGAAAAGTTTGGGCACATATAGCAGCAATAAAAAAGAATTTGATGCTATGCCAATCTTGCTTCAGCTATCAACCAATCGAATCAAAATCGTTGGCAGTTACTGTTCCAAATATTTCTTTGGCTTTTCATTTTACTTCCAAATGCCCTACTTCTTTGAAACATGTGTCATAAGACTGTATTACCCATGATATCCCCTTGTCAATGTCACCTACCCACATCCTGATTATCACCATCACTCTCCCCATTAACTTAAGACTATAGTACCTGATTTACTCTGTTCCTCTCTTATTCTATCATTATTTTTGCTTACATGACCTGTCTAACACTCTGGCCCTCCAGCTGGGTGACCTTTTTATTGCTACTGGTCATTTTCTTAAGCCCAAATCAACTACACATTTCCGTGTTTACAATTCCGAAATTCCAATTTCAAGTGTGCCACCCTCTAATTACTTCTTATCCTTTTTGCTCACTTACTGTAATACTTGCAGTGATACATTCAATTTACCCTTTCTCTCTATTCAACCTCCCCATCCTGACCCCAGAGTTCTACTTACCTACCATATTCTATAATCCATCATTGTATTTATTCATTTAAGAAATAGTAATCAAGCAACTACTATGCGCTACTCTGGCATACAGTGGTGAGGAAAATTAAGGTCTTTCCCTCATAAAACTACATGCTTTTTAGTTAAAATATAATCACTTTCATATAATTGTTCTCAATCCCTTGTACCACCTCTGAAATTTCAATTTCAAGCACCCTTTTCTAATGGAGATATCCAGTCCATTAAGTTTATCACTTTCTCACTATCACCACTCTTTTCCTTCATCTCTTTGTTCCTCAAACCTCTGCTTTTACCAGCTCTTAGCTGATGACCATACCTCATATTCATTTTTTTAAAAACGAGAAGTAATAAAACAAGAAACTCCACATCTTTTCACTACCATGTTTCCAAATCTTCCTATATCTCTATCTGCATTTTCTGCCTTTCCATCCATTATATTGAAAGAAATGTCCTTGTTCTTAGCAAAAGTGAACACTTTCTCTTATGCCCTGGTTCTGCACTTTTTTTTTTTTTTTTTGCCTACTAAGGACATCATTTCACCAGTTGTTCCCTTTCTCTCCTTCTATTGCATCATCCCATCATCATACAAACATGCTGTAGAATTTTCTGTTTTAAACAAACAACAAAAACATAACTTGATTACAAATACTATTATAGCTACTTCCCCATTTCTAGGCTCTACATCTTAATATCTTAAATGTAGTCTTCTACATCAAACTAAAAACTTCTTCACAGCAAAGAAAACAATCAACAAAATAAAAAGGCAACCTATGCAATGGGAGAAAATATTTGCAAGCCATGTATTTATAAAACGTTAATATCCCAAATTCAGATGATCCCTGATTAATGATGATTTGTGATTATTTTTGCTTTACAATGGGTTTAATCAGGGTATTAAATATAGCAAGTCACAAGGCACAATAGCTTCAAAAGACTGCATGCACATAGTAGCTTTCTGTGTATGTATGCAGTCTTTCCATACTGTTTTTTTTGCACTTAGCAATATGCATTTAAAGTCCCTCTGTATCTTTTCATGACTTGATAGTTTATTTCTTTTTTCACGGAATAATATTCAGTTTTATGGATGTGTCATGGTTTGTTTATCCATTGACCCATTAAAGGACATCTTGTTTGCTTTCAGGTTTTTTTTTTTATTCTTGATTATGAATAAAGCTGCTTTAAACTTTGTTATTCAGGTTTTTGTGTGGACATGAGTTTTCAGTACATTTGGGTAAATATCAAGGAGCATGATTGCTTGGTCATATGGTAAGACTATGTTTGGCTTTATAAGAAACTGCCAATCTTCCAAAGTGGCTGTACCATTTTGCATTCTCACCAGCAAGGAATGATAGTTTGTGGTCCTTGCCAACATTTGGTGGTGTCAGCGTTTTAGATTTTAACCATTTTCATAGGTTTGTAGTGGTTTCACATTATTGTTTTAATTTGCAATTCCCTAATGACGTGTGCTACTGAGCATCTTTTTAGATGCTTATTTGCCAACTGTGTAACTTATTTAATGAAGTATTTGTTGAGATCTTTTGCCAACTTTTTAATTTTGTTGTTTGCTTTCTTATTTTTGAGTTTTAGGAGTTTTTGTGTATTTCGAGTAGAAGTCCTTTCATCAGATAGATATTGTGCCATTTTTTTCTCCCAATCTGTGACTTGTCTTTCCTTCTCTTTACAGTTCCTTTTGTAGAGTAGAAATTTTTAATTTTAATTAAGTCTCACTTCAATCTTTTCTGTCATAAATCATGCTTTTAGTGTTGTATCTGAAAACTCATTGCCAAACCCCAAATCATCTAGATTTTCTCCTATGTTATTTTTTAGGAATTATATAGTTTGCATATTGCATTTAGGGTTATGATCATTTTTTAGTTAATTTTCTGAAAAATATAAGACCTGTGTCTAGATTAACTCTTTTTGCATGTGGATGTCCAACTGGCCTAGCACCATTTATTGAAAAGACTATCTGTTATCTATTGACTTTTCTTTGCTCCTTAGTTAAAGATCATTTGATTAAATTTATGTGGGTTTATTTCTATGCTCTCTAATCTGTTCCATCAATTTATTATATTCTATTGATCTGTGTGTTCATTCTTTTGCCAATACCACATTGTCTTTGTTACTGTATCTTTGTGTAGTAAGTTTTCAAGTCAGGTAGTGTCCTCTGACTTTATTCTTTTACTTCAATATTATGTTGACTATTCTAGGTCTTTTCTCTTTGCAAATAAACTTTAGCATCAGTTTCTTGATATCCACAAAATATCTTTCAGCTATTCTGATTAACATTACATAAATCTATTGATCAATTTTGGAAACTGATATCTTATCAATAATGAGTATCCCTGTCCATGAACATGGATATCTCTCCGTATGTTTCAATCTTTTTTCATATCTTTCATCAGAGTTTTTCAGTTTTCCTCATACAGATCTTGTATATATTTTTTTATGGATACATCTTAGTATTTCATATTTTTGGTATCAATATTGGTTCATTATTTGTAAAAAAAAAAGTACCAAATTAATGCAAGATGTTAATAATAGGGGAAACCCTGTGCAAAAGAAGAATAGGTTTAGAGGGGAAGATGGTGAGAATAATTAGTGTAGTTGCAGCTTATGTTTTATAGGATTTTTTTAAAGGTTTAAAACCATAATGATTTACAATTTCCTGTGTGGTCAAATAGATGATTTTATGTAATTATCAGGATTGTATTTAAGGTCAGTATGACTATCACTACTTGTAAAGGAGCATATTGATGGTAGGTTACTTGCACTTGCATATTTAATAAGGGTGGACTTGTTACCTCTTTTGCGAAGGGGCACCTGAGGAGACTGTCACTTGTGGCTGATTATAAAAAACCAAATAAAAAATCAACAATAAAAAACATCATCTTAAGGTAGCAGGATAAGATGATACCTTGTTCAAGTTTAATATTAAATTTAAAGCATCATTTATTAAGCTAATGATCTTTTACTATGAATGGAAGGATTTTCTACTGAGTCAGATCAGATTACTGGTTGATAGAGAGCCAATAAATGAAACAGATAAATCTTCCTCACTGAAAATGGAAGATGAAAATAAAATTGATTTATTTCTTTCTGGAGCAGGTGAGTGGTGGTTACCAAAACAGAACTGGCTATTCTTTACCCAGAATCTGCTCTTCTATTAATATTTTTATACTCTGTTTCTATAAACAAGGACATAATCCTGATTAAAACTCACAATTTGTTTTCACTATATCTTGACTACTGAATTAATGTTTTTCTCTAGTTTTATTTTCTACCTTCTATTTCTTTATCATCTGAAGTATATACGAAATATATTCAGAAATATATATATAATATATATATACACACACATATGTGTGTATAGAATTTATTCAATTGACCATAAAATGCTGGTAGCATAGTATACTTTGGTTGGTAGAATAAATTATTTTGTTCCCATTTTTTTAAAAAAATATTTTGCACACCTTATTTGCTTGTAGAATGTCATTGTATTTTATTTACCATCATAGAACCTAGAAAAATTTTATAGCTTTTTATATTTGGCTATTACATGTAAGCCAATCCATCTTTAAGTAGGCATAACTTACTCTAAAATGAATTCTAGGTAGTTTTCTCTTAGTGATAAGTGTTTTGTAATCTGAATGAGCATCATATTTAAAATAAAGAAATGTATATGTAGTAAATAGCAATACGTGGACTGGACATGTCTTGGTATATTAAATCTCATTGTTATAGAAAATTAGACCTGTAAGCAACATCAGGGATAGTCTAGTTTAGTTTTCTTGTTTTACACTCACAGGAAAGGAGAACTAGAGCTAATAAATGGGTTAAGGCCTACCCACATCCAGTTAGTGCCAGCATCAGAATGAAAACTCAGATTCTTCTAGCCCAAATGGAGTTTCGGGTCATGGGAAGATCTTAGCTTTTGAAGTTGGATAGGCATGTTTTATGATCTTGAACAATTCTTTAACCTGCCTGAGCATCAATTTCCTCAACTTTAAGTTATGGATTAATTCATTAATTTATTCATTCCTTCTAGTATTTTTTATCTCCCAGGTGTACCAAGAACAGAAAAATGACTTTGAGATCTGAAAAAGTGGTCTTTTGTGTGTTTTTATTGATATATCATAGTTGTACATATTTTGGGGGCACGTTTAATATTTTGATACCTGTAAACAATGAATAATGTCAAAATCATTGCAATATCCATCACCTCAAACATATATCTTGTCTTTGTGTTGGGAACATTACAATTCTTCTATTTTAGCTATTTTAAAATATGCAATAAATTATTGTTGACCATAATTTTCCTATTGTACCGTCAAATACTAGAAATTATTCCTTCTAGTATTAAGGATTATTCCTTCTATTTAACTGTATTTTTTACCCATTAGTCAAATACTTTTTGTTGTCCCTCTCTCTTCCTTTACCAACCTTTGGTAACCACCATTCTACTCCCTACCTTCATAAGATCCATTTTTTTTTAATTTTTATTTTTATTTTTATTTTTATTTTTTTTATTCCAGGGTATTGTGAGGGTACAAATACTACAGTTACACTTTATGCCTTTGCCTCACCCAAGTGCGGGTTTAAGGC